>JAVYIG010004867.1:0-149832 GCA_035222895.1 Strongylocentrotus droebachiensis
TCAAGTTTGGTGAAATGGCCTTGATTTCACTATCAGGTAAGCTCAGGTGTAAAAGGAAAAACACCTGGTTGAAAATCGTAAAATCTGGGTACTCCAAGCAAATATTGTTTGTTTGGCAATCTTACTGTCTGGTTATTGCAACGTTCGTATTATTGAGATGTTTGTTTAACATCTCTCGACGCTGTAAAATATCATGTACACTGTAAATCAAGTTGCGCTAACCAACATTGGAAACTGATTATTATCCAAAAAGATAAATGCACTGTGTTGCACACTTTGATCAAACATTAATTCATATTCATATTCAACTCTCTTACATAGCCAATTAAAGGAAAGACATATAAATGGGGTACCTTTTTTAAAAGCAAAACTTACGACAAAATACTACTCAGCCTCCATATCGATAAAGAAAAATGAAAAATAGATATGGATAGAGGAAAATGTAACCGGATGAGAGAAAAGAAAGATGATTGGTCCGCTCCTTCAGGGCTAGCATTCACACGGACGTCTCGCGATATATCAAGACGTGGGGGTGCTCTGACCGTGTGTAGTGGTAGTTGTACTTGTAGCGAATGCGCAGTGGCCATACAACTGTAAATGGGAGGAGGAAAGAAGAAAAGAAAACATGACAAGGCTATGATATTGAATGACAAAAACCTTGTTAATTAGTCTGCATTCCTTCATGAGAGTATACAAAGAGTTTAATTCCAAAAGGTGCTAAATCCATTTTTGTAACTTCAGAGAAAAAAGGATTTGTTTACCAGATTTTGTACAGGTGTTTACGGAAAAGTGATATTAGAAGGTGCATTTTTGTATAATTGCTCCCAAAATTTAGGTATATACTGTTGTTGAAAGATGGGTACTTAAGTGAACAATGTTCTGATATCAATAACTCAATTTTTATCAAAAGTGGATTTAGCTCCTTTTGGAATTAAACTCTTCATATGTCAATTGAACTATTTCTGTAAATCTATTCCCTTTATGTCATAACACTTCTAATGACATGCACATTTATCTGCTTCTTATTGACAATGTGGTAAACAATAAGCAAAAAGAACAGTACAGTATCAGAAGGAGAAGAGAATCTGGAAATCAAATGCTTGTGTTGGGAACGCCCATTACAAAGGAGGACAACAACGAGGCGAGACACTATGAACATGACTGACAATGAGAGCGGACAAAATATACAGTTCCTCAGGTAGACAAAGGAACATCCCTTCACTGCTATTATGTAAAAATGTGTAGAACAGGTGTCACATGCATATTCACCTTTTTACATAATAGCTGTGAAGGGATGTTCCTTTGTCTACCTGAGGAACTGTATATTTTGTCCGCTCTCATTGTCAGTCATGTTCATAGTGAGAGTTAGACATAGGAGGATAACTTCATTTGAATTGCATGTCAATAAGTACCACTGAGTAGACTGTTTCAAGCCTTTTATACTAAGAAGTGGAAGATATGGGGAAACTAGACAATTTTGTTTAAATAGAAATGTTCACCTTTTTCAACAGAATCTTTCAACTTGATATCGTTCAACGTGATATAGAAAAACATCCTCATGGAGTTTGCTTCCCGTTACCAAATTGCTCCGCGGTATATCATATATTTCATCTTGTCAAGGCTTCATTAAAATTCAATATGCTTGTTTTAATTTCCTATCTGTGATGAAAAATCAAAAGCTTGTCACAAGCAGGAAGCCTGATAAACTTATTTTTTGATTACAACTTCCTGTTTTTATCCATTTAAAAAAACAACCCAACACCCAATTTTGAAAAACCGAAAACCTTGTATTTCTTAAGATTCCAAGAAATTATATCTACATGAGATGTTGCAACATGTGTATCGTTCGCTACATCCCTCTCATATAAGGAGTAGAGGAGATTGGAGAGAAATATTTGGTTCAAATTTAGCTACCAGATTGTCTCCAACTCTTGCTTAAATAGCACTCAAAAATCTTTAAAGCAGCATATTTCGCATCTATTTTAAGTAAATGAAAACAGCAAATACTTCATCATATTTGTTTCAGTAGGCATATGTTTTGCTTTTACGATTCAATAGCATTTCAAAGTAATAAATGCAGCACATTTTACCACTGCTTTTAAGTACAGTACATGATAAAGAAATCCTGTTGTCATATTTGTTCAAGTAAGCATAATTATCAAGTTAGACATGATGCCAGCAAATGAAGAGTCTTTCCTAAAATACTGCTAAAATACCCCCCTTTCCCCAGAAAAATAAAGTTATGTAGCATGATAGACATTCTGCATTTTGGAATAGAAATAATTCAGAACGAATAGAGACAAGAGACTAAGACATGCTCTGTCCTTTACCCCCCCCCCCCCCCATCCTTCCTAGCCTTTTCTAGGTAATACAGTCAGTCCATACATATGTAATCATTAACAACACCATCATAATTACATTGTCAACAAAGATAAGAATTTGAAAGAACACAAAACAAACCTATTACCCTAAACTCAGAGTAGAAACCCACCCATACGACCGCTAACGCATCATTAATCTTATCCTAATGGCCCTCAAGTTTGTAGATTAATACCAACTCGATTACCACATAGCTGTGGTGTTAATCTTTAATAGCCCATTATAGTCTGATGGCAACATTTTCTCTATGTATGGAATTAGTCATTTAAAAAAATTGAATCGAACACCTGAAAAGCTATTAAGAGTTTCGTTGATAAGAAAAATTTGCAAGTCTTAAGAAAACAGTTAAGGTACACATCTGTTACAAAAAACAATTTACATTTTCATTGGGTAATTAAAGTAATACCTGGATGTTTTAATTTTAAAGTGGAATTAAAAACAAAGAGGGGTTGTTCTGTATTACAATCAAAGGGATAGTTGAGTTCTGTTGCAGAGGGCGCTACACAAAAAAAAAATTGTGAGATAATGAAAAACTGAGTGTCAAATTTGAAAGAACATACAATTTAAATGACAAAATCATCTTTGTTTGATCAAAATCGGTTCAGAGACGGCTGAAATATCCATAAATATAACCAATATTTGTGTACCACCACAAATATAAAAGCCGATGAAAAAACGAGATAGCGACTTATGCGTTTTATTCCAGCGAATGCCGATGTCGGCTTTTTGTTGACTTTTTGTGTTGGTTATAATACGCACAACCAGCCGGCCTATGAAATTGTTATCATTAATTAATTAATTAATTAACAGTCACTGTATTTTTTTGAAAGCAGAGCTGAATTGGTATGATCCTATTGGCTAAATTTCACACATTTTGGGGTCTAAAATTACCTTCATAGCAATTTTAGGTTCTAAAAGGGCACCAGAAATGTCATCAATAAGAATAAGAGCAATAACCATGCACTTTGAGAGCATTTGCGTTCTGACACAAGAACTCAACTAGCCCTTTAATCATATGCATCAGATAATGGAGGAGTACACTATTGCTCACATGTCAAACTGGGAGAGTTGGAGGTATTGCATAACTATCTCATACATGTATATACCCTGAAAGAAATCAGCAGAAAGCCAATCGCCAAAGGGAGTGACAAACCATTAACAGGTAATGTGCAACTTTTGGTAGTAGAAATTTGTGTTGAAAATCAGTTGAAATGAAATAATGTAAAGCAAGATTATTAGGAATAGTAACAATGATATATTAAAGATTCATTTGAAATAACACTTGTCCTTATGATAAGATCTATGATTATCAAGCTATTTGTAATAAAAAGAATTCTTGTTGAAAATCAACAGCAATTTTTCTTTAAAAAATATAATAAAAAATAAAATAAGCATTGATGATTTGTCTTCTGATTTTCAGGGAGAATTATATAGTAACTCCCTAATAGTCAGACGAAGCCATGTTGAAATGTTAAATAACACCTTTAAATTCCAAAAAGAATAAGGTTAACTGCTTTTTGCTATCAATTCCAAAATCTAAACTGGTGTACTTATCATTTACATGTGGGCAAATTATAATTTTAGTTTCTAATGATTGTAGACTTTGAGAAGAAGAATTGCTTTAATCTGTCAATAATGGCTCTTAATCATACAAACTTACATATGGTTAATGAGAATGCATATTGACTTAACGAAAGAAAAAAAAAATCAACTTATTGCAAAATCAATATAAAGAAAATAATTGATTCAAATATGAATCATTAAAAAGGTTATCAGGATAACAAAGCAAAATTTATTCATTGATTGACCCATTAAGGAAGTTGTTCAAATATTCAGAATACTTAACACCGGTAGACATAATTTGTTTTAAAGATCCTTAAAAGGGTGATAATGATATTAATCAGGTTGAAAAATTGGCAACAATCAGGCATTGGTGGATATTTTTTTTCCTCTTTAATAAAATGCCCGACATATCAAACTACTCATTGTACTCATTGAAATTGCAATCAAGAAATAGTAATTGCTTTTGCAAAGTACTTGCTGAGAAAATAATAAGAGTACCAGTACAAATTTTTGGATATGAAATTCTATGATTAGTAGTGACAACATTTTTAACTGATCTTAGAAGGTTAGAAATTAAATTCTGATGAGATACCAATGCATCTTCTTGTGATGTGTATATTGAGCACACTGCATCTACTTTCTATTCCGAACCTATCTCAAACAGATGAAGACATCATTTTATTTGAAAAGATATCTATGAGTTCAGCTTAGTTGTACAAAATGGGGGATGTAGGTATGCCCACAAAGTATTATAATGCATATCTTTCATGCCACTGGTTCCTTTATTGTATACAGAGTAAAACTTCTAGTCAAATAAGAACTGACTCATTAGGTTAAATCATCTAAAAGTTAAATATAGGGTGAAGGCAATTAGTTGTAATTATTTAAAAAGTAAATATAGGGTAAAGGCAAATTTGGTGCGTTATACTTATACATTTCCCTGATAAAATCTCACTTTTTCTTCTATTTGTTGAGAAATTAACCCTCAGGACTGGGGTCATACTTGAGAAGGGGTTTATAGATTGTTGCCACAACATTTAACTGATATCATACAAGCACGTACAAACTTGAAATAAAATTCAACAGAATGCATATATGTGTGGAACATGGAAACCATGCTAAGCGGTATACTGCAGCCTGCAGGTCATAAAGATTTGACTTTGGACTTCACAAAAGGAGACAGCCATATCGCTCATGAGCACCCCCACCCCTACAAAAAAAAGTTACTTTCTATAATAAAAGATGATGATGATGATGGTGGTGGTGGTGGGGGTGATGATTATGATGATGGTGGTAGTAGTGTTGATGGTGACGACAATGATGATTATGATGGTGATAATGATCAGTGATTATGATATTGATTATGAGGAGATGATCATGATTACCGGTAGGATGATTTTCATGGGAATGATAATAAAGATAATGACAATGGTGAGGATAATGATGATAGATATAATGAGGATGATGATGATCATCATCATAATTTATAATAACGATAGCTATGATGATGATGATGATGTTGATGATGATGATAATTATCCTGATTCTCGTGAGGATGATAATGAAGATAAATTAAAGACAATGATGAAGGAGGAGGATGAAGGAGAATGAAGATGACTTTTAATAATAATAATGAAGATAATGATGACGACGATAATGATGATGATGATGATGATGACGATCATGAAGATAAATACCATGCTCGACACTACAAGCAATACTGACTATCAATGGCATGTTGCTAATTGTTCTCTCATTGAAGAATTTTTTTTTGCTCATCATTAAAATTATTTTAAAAAGGTATTTCAATCATCTAGAATGTAAAAGCACATGAGACTTGTCTAAAATTATCAAATTTCCAATTTGACATTCCCATATTGTGATCTCAAATGTTAATAATCCATAACTTTCTTACTGGTCATGCCATAACTTAAACAATCTGTCTGTTTTTTTTGCCGTTTTTTAATAATAATAATAGCGGGTTCTTGTATATAGCGCTCATGTCTGTCAGACTAAGACACTCCTGGTGCTCCCGATTATTACCCTGGCTTTAGCACGGCTGCCATTACGGCACTCTAGCATTTCAAGGAATTAATTCCTGCCAGTGATATTTCACTTCAACTTGCTAGGACTTTGAGTTACCTTTCACATATTTCTACCTGACGTTCCTAAATAGCTTTATAAACTTCAAATCTCAATTTGGAAAATTTCAAAGTCAGGAAATTTATTTAAAGAAAGAACAGAAAACGACCTCCTGCTATGATATTAGGCATCCCTTCATGATATATCCTAAAAATCCTAAAATAATCTTGTTCATTACCGGTAGGCACTTTTTCACAAAGAGTTAAAAGTTCCCGGAAAATACTTTAAAATCTTTCTTTGTCATCAAATACTGTCTTAATAGCCAAGTCACACATATATATGTTCACTTGGTGGAAACCTTTGTATACAATCACTAGTGAACTTGTTTTATACTCGTAGCACACCACCGCTATTATCAGCTTCTAATCACATCTAAAATTACGATTGTGGGCCCCTAACATGAGAAAAAACTTGCATGTACACACATATATATATATAGTTATACAAATAGAAAACAAGCAGAATTGTAGACAAATGATATTGTGACGGTTCATAAAGTGACACGTTAACACTTACACAGAGTTGTGGGTGCCGACATTCACAAGAGCCGCTGCCGCTTAGTGTCTGGTTCTACTGTGCTATTTGAAAGGGGGCAGGGTTTAGGTGGGGGGAAAGAAAGAAACGAGATATAGTGTTTGTGCTTTACATAGAACATTGTGAATCTTGTTTTTTCTTTTTTAGCATGCAGATCTTTGTGATGTGGTGTAAAACTGCGAATACTTTACAATGACTCCAGGGGGGTGTTTCACAAAGATCCTAAGTAGAACTTAACTCTAAGTTGGACTTAAAAGTTATGGACAGCCTTTGGAGCCTTAAAATAAAATATTTCCAAAAGCAAAAATTGAAGTATTTTAGACTTTTCATAAATTCCACATCAAGAACATGAAATCTCCTTGATAATAGAAAGTATGAATGATTTGAATCAACATTTTATGCCTTCTAAAATAACTTTTACAAAATATTTTCAAAGATGCTAATGGCTTTCCATAACTTTTAAGTCCAACTTAGAGATAAGTTCAACTTAGGATCTTTGTGAAACACCCCCCAGATTAAACCCCAAAAAAGGACAATTTGACATTTAAAAAAATCTGCAGTGCTACATGAGTGACTAACGACAAATCATTTGTGGTCAATAAATACAGATACAAGTGTATATTAGTAAATGGTCATATCAAGAACTTGTTCATCTTTGGGTGAAATAAATAGGAAATTGGCACTTGGCTTGGAATTAAGTTTTTTTCTTTTATGTCACCATAAATCAAAGAATCATTCCATATGACCACTAATCAATATCTGTATGACACTCTGCTGACCTTATCGTCAAAATGTCCCTTTTCAAATACAGACAGGAACTTTAAAAATTCTCAAATTGCTCTCCGACAAAACTACAATTAATTTTCACAGGCCACAGCACATTTAATGATCAGCTACAACATAAGTTTTGGAAGAAATTGTATTCAGGGTTAGATATACAAATAGAAATGAAAAAAAGTTTGAAATCTACAAGATTGAGTTACTGTATAATCAAATGTTTTGTAAAAATAGAAACTGCCGATTACCGTTTGTTAACAACCTTTGATATGGAGAAATGACTCAGTAGGTTGGTTATCAGGAACCACCATCCAACCATTTAAAGCAAATTGGGGTCTTTTCTCAAACAAGAAGACTTCTTTTTTTCTTTCTTCAATTTCATACAATCTATCCCTAAATGCAATGCCTTCTAAAATGTTGTCATACGATAATTGGTATCATATGCAGAAAGTCACAATTATTTCACAGGATAAGGTTTCTTGTGCCAGGAACCCATTTTTACAATTTTCTGAGTGTCTAAGAATCCCAGAGCTTCCGGAGGCCTTAAGCAAGCCCTGAAACACACCAACAAGGGACATGGCCCTTACGTACACCAGTTCATACATGTACTTCTTCCCTGTTGCAGTCTCACATGTTTGATTATTTATTTGTACTACTCCTATTTCTGCAGGGGTTACATTGTAAGTGCAATTCATTTTTATTGAGAACTGTTAAACCCTATTCCACTAAGTGCTTTTTAAATAATGTGACATGATGTAACAAAAGGGGGCACCTGGCAAATCAATACATGTACAATAAAAACCTTTCTTATCACTTGAAATCCTTTCCAATTTTCAGTACAGTTACAGAAATGAGTTATTATTGAACTCCATATACATATAATTTAACTTCACATACACCTGTAAATATAGGACTAATGAGCCCAATACTAAACCTCACATAACATTTAAGTGTTAGTTGTTAAACATACCTGCAGTAATTGCAATTAAGGCATAATACTACCAGCAAATAACTATTTGAATGACAAATAGTAAAATGAGTATATGAGGTTATGAATAAATACCAAGACCTCCCGGACATAAATATAAAATGTAGAACAAGTTATATGAGTCGTTAATTGATCCATTAAATATTGTTATTTTAATTGATGTCTTGAGTAATGAAGTAAAAGTTTTTACTGTATTTTGTTATATGTGTGAGTTATTACTGTTATTGTATTTCAAAATCCTTAAAATGTCTACATTGTTCACTCTTTGCTGGTCTGCATATCTTCAAATGTACTTCTAGATTTTTGTAATACAAAAAATATTTACACTAAAGTACAGTTTTTGGAAATTATATGTAATGGTTTTAAAAAGCAATATTTCCATTGAGTCTATTTTTTATTTTGTTCTTGTTTAACAAGTACTGTGTCTCTCTCATAAGCTTCAACAAACATTGACAACAGGGGGATATAAATACTGTAACATAACATACATGAATATGGTAAGAAGTTGTTTAGCTAAATACAGATACAAATGAAGCACTTTGGTCAAAAGAGGGAGGCATTCCATTTCTCAGAACTCCCTATGTTCAGTGTGGCACATATGGACATGTATAATTGTCCCAAACTAGAACTGCGATGAATATTTCTAAGGTATATCTTTCCTATTGTTTTTGCTTTCCTTTTCTTTTATTACCTCCTTTCCTATTTTTTCGACCATCTATTTTATGTTTATCATGTTTCTTTATTAGCACTCATTCACACAGAAGAAATTAAAGCGTAAAATAAAAATGGCGTTATACATGTAAGCTTATTTCACTACACAATTCTGTAAAACTTAATACACAGATAGCAGGGAACACTAAGGGTTCTTTCTTGCATGCAGGTACTTTATGTAACCTCCATCTGACATCGTTTAAATGTTTTCACTTTGCCTTGGCGTTTCTTTAATTCCTTTCCAAATTTATCAAATTTTTATGTTTGAAGTTCTGAACAATTCTTTTACCCTAGCTATTATAACCCCCACCCCTCCCCTCCCCCTAACCATATCATATACATGCATGTACATGTACAAACATCAGTCTTTATTCTTCAACTCCAAACAAATTTCCCTTGCATTATTCTGTGACGTCATACTCGCTATCATCATACCTAAGATTCCATTTCCAATAAAAGAACTTTTTGGTATATGGAATAATTAAATCAAATGTACACGTACATAATATATGTAAATTTCTATAGGGCAGGGGATATATAAGGTATACTGGAAGGAAGTTTGAGTATCAGTATGTATTGCAGAGGTGAAATTGGAAATGGTCCCTGACAAAAAATGTCCCTGTACCATATGTACATGTACGATATGAGACATATCAATTATGATTTTTTTTTTACTTCAGAAATAAGCAAAATAAAAAATAAACTAATATATATTACAGAACATCTAAGCATAAAAAGTACAAAAAATATCATCATCTGAGAACCAAAGGAGCACTAACATTTATTTTTTACCACAGTTAAAATATTATTCACAGATACACAATACATAAACTTGAAATTATTCCAATATAATAATTATAATTATAAAGCACATGCAGTTCATGCCAAACACATAAGTATAACAATCAAGCTGTAATAGTAACCTTGAATCTTGCCTGTACAGCAACATAACTCAGAGGAATTAAGGGGCTATTTCAGTATTTCTTTCAGTACATGGTAATGGTATGCCACTAAATAAAAAAATGTTGCCAAATTTAAATTTTCTCATAAAAATGTAAGATTACTGAAGCCAAAAGTGTGATAGTTGTTAAAAAAAGCCTGCAGTTGAACAAGTGTCCATGGCTGCATTTTTCTTCATAGCTATCCAATTTCTATATTATAATGATGATTATCTGCAATAGCAGAATAGCTGATTGCTATTCATATCAACCTCACAATGACTAGTTTTGCATCGTCCCATATACAGATGTGAGAAGTCTTCTTTTTAATAGATTTCAAGTAAACACTAAATTTCTTGCTTTTGGATTTGGTGAGAAACTTTGACTATAGGGTTAATTTCATACTGGAATGGTTTCAATAGTCAGGTCAATGCACATGGTTGACGGAAGTATGAATGAACGTGCACAACTATCTGTTCGGTTACTTGTTTGTTGGCAAGTTTCAAGTTTACTCTCCAGGGCCCTGTTGCATAAAACTTACCATTAATTGTAACCTTACAATCAATGGCAACTACCATGGTAACAGGGCTCAACAGACAATCAAAATCAAGGTTTCCATGGTATTTACCATTGATGGCAAAGTTACCATCAATGGTAAGTTTCGTGCAACGAGGCCAAGAATTAAAATGAAAATTAGAAGGTGACTTACGCACTGAAGCAACGGACCAAGGAGGTGAAGACGAAGAAGACAGGAAGAGGAAGACAACAGCTACAAAGGGGTGTGGTTACGACTGTTGGGAGGGCGTGGTTAGGGCGTGGCAGGAAAACACTAGCATACACCAAATATACATCTACACCAATATCAAATATATAAAACACTGAGCAACAAGAGGAAGACGAGAGACTGGAATGAGGTGTGGAAGGCGGGGTGGTGGTAGTTGTTGTTGCTGTTATGGTGGTAGAGTGGTAGGAAGACTGGTGTCATTGCAACACGCAACAACGTTTACGGCGCAATTGCCGCCTGGCACGACCATTACCTGATATGTTAGCACCGCTCTTTGACAGGGGGAAGTAGAGGAAGACTGGCTGTGGTCCATCAAGAAGAAGAAGAAGATCCGGTCGTTAGGTGAGGGGTCGGTAGATGCAGGATTGTATGGAAGGAGAACAAAATGAAAGGTACGCGAAGAGAAGAGAAGAAAAGGGAAAATAATTAGCATCCATTAGGTATTCATGAACATTGAAATGTGTGTCATTCTAGAGTCAAACCAGGGCCCCATATCACAAAACTTGTCATCAGTGACAAATGACAGTTTTTGTTATAAGCTAGTGAAATCCTTGCTTCTGATTGGTTATCAGCAGATTTTTTACTGATTTTTTTCTTCTCCATTTGTCATTGAAAAAAGGCTTTTTGAAACAGGTCCCTGGACATTCCATTTCTTATCTTGAAATAAGGACATTCCATTTTATTTTTTTTCAAATAAGGAATTGGTCACATCCCCTTGATGGTAATCTCTGAAATGTTTACATGTATGAAGAAATGAGAGTAAAAGGAAAATTGATGAGCTTCAACAGACCGATTATTCCAAAGTAAAATCTGAGCATTTCTTATCTTTTAAAAGAGTGAATTCTGAGTGAGTTCTGAATTAAATTACGGAGGTACGATTCAATGTTCTTAAAACTCCTCTCCTGTTGATTGTGTCAGTGTCATGGTAAAGTGGTTCATGCACTTGACTCTCAATCCAAGGGTTGAGGGTTCAAATCCCAGCCTGTCACAGAAGTCCTTCGGCAAAGACATTAATCTGCATTTTGCACTCACTACCCAGGTATGATGGGGTAATAATAATGACAGGGCCCCCAGAAAAAAAGCAATTATGCCGAGGCTTCCCTAAATAAACAAAATCATTAATAGTATTACGGTACCTTTATTGGTCGATTGAATATGAGCAGTTCTTACCTTATGGTCCCCCATACACACATCTTGACCAATCACATTGTAGCATGGCATCGAGTTTGCATCCTGAAAAAAGCACAATAATCAAACAAAGTGAGAAATGGCAATTTTTATCTAGAAAATGTAGGGTTATTATACCTGTATGATGGCTAAGAGAAAATTGATGAACAATTTTTGCTTGACTATTTAATATTTATTATCCAGGTATACGTGAACAGACTTCACCCCTGCTCTACATGTGAAAGTTACTCCACAATTTACAGCTCTTATAGAGGGAATTGATAGAGTGATCAGATTTATTTTTGCCCAAAAATGGTGAGAAATTGCACCACAACTTAGAAGTAAAGTAGTTTCTGCATGTCCTTTTTAATGCTGAGGTCCTATAGAAATGTTGTACTCCCCAACAAATATTTACTTCAGCTATTAATTTTAATGAATCGCATTTACTCCACTGCTGAGATGAAAGTAATCCTTACGATCCTTTCTTGAACAGTTCCATTCACAAGAACATTTTGCTCAGTATGTTAGGGTACCATGTTGATGTACAAGTATTTTGTGCCATATGCAAATACCAAAATCATCATCAATTTTGGTATATACAATGATTCTATCAAGTTGATAGAGCAGCCAGAGCTTAAATCTAGCCCAATAATAAGCAAAATTATGATTTTGATGCTATATTTTTTTTATTTGTTTTTTTTTTTTTCCCTGCGTTTTTCTGTTTCTTTTTTCTGGGGGAATATTCGGGATGGTTAATGACCAAATACCATGGATTTGCCCTCCTCTTCCATTGTAATGCCAATATAATGAAATGCTCACCGATAAGAGACTCTTTGCTGAGTGTGACATAAAGACCCTGTCACACCATGCAGGTGGTCTAGTCTTCATGTAACTATGACCATCCGATATAACCCACCAAGTACAAAGTAGTAAGTACATGTATTTTTCCCATATGTTACCAAAATCATCATTAATTTTTTAATATGCAATGATTCTATCAAGTTGATAAAAAAGCAAGAGCTTAAATCTGCCCAGATGATGAGGAAAATTATGATTTTGATGCCAAATTTATTTTTTTTCTTCTGCGTTTCGCTTTTTTATTTTTGGGTTACTCCAGGTAATGTTTAGGACGGTTAATGACCAAATACCATGGACTTGCCCTCCTCTTTCATTGCAATGTTAACACAATGAAATGCTCACCGATATGAGACTCTTTGCTGAGTGTGACATAAAGACCCTGTCACACCATGCAGGTGGTCTAGTCTTCATGTAACTGTGGCCATCTGAGATATCCTCGCTGTATGGATAGCTGGAAGAAGAAAAAAACAGAGAAGAAATATATTCATAAGAATGAATCTCAGTAAAATGATGACTTCTGTGAAACACTTGAAACCAGAAGAATTAATTTTCTTTTGATGTTGTGGACTAAATCTAATCATACTTATATTTTACTAATTCATTTCACCTGACTGCTAAGAAAGTAAGTGTGCGTATATGTTTGCACTTATTAGTAAACGGAGGGGCCTACATTGTATGGCTTAAAGTCCTGCATGCACAGAAGTGACTTTGAAATGAGGATGTATGCCTTTAAATACCAAATAGCATTAGTACATCCAATCAAGTATTCATAACCAAACATACCTGTATACCGTCACAAAATGACAACAATATGTATTGTTCGTCATCTAATCTTACATTACAGTCTAAGAAAACAACCTTGGTCATCCAAAGTGAATGTTTTTACTTATATGACTTCTACTTAAAGCCTATCTGTACTAGTCTGGCCAGGGGGATTAGACCTCCCTGCAAGGTTACTGACAGGTGGTTATCTCATCAAATCAGCTCTCACTTAATATAAGAAAAAGGGGTTCATGGGGGATCAATGGTCACCGATTAGGCTTTGTTTTCTATATAGAGAGAGCAAGTAGCTACAAGTAGTACAGTGGGGCTTTAAATTTATATTAAAAATGAATGGATGGGACTTTCTTACCTGGGCTGAAAGGTGACATCATATTCTAAGAGTTGTTTTGTGAAGCTGCTAAATTCCTTGTCAAATCTTGACAGCTGGGGAAAAAAGAACAAAGAAAAGGCATACAAATGTAAGACAGTACAGTACCCCATTGATGACTGAATTTTGTCATTCTCATAGGTTTAATACAAGAACCCCTCAGCTTCCGTAAGTAATGGGTCAGGAAGTATATTCATGTCTTTCTTGTGTTATGAGAAATAGTTTCATTATCACTTCATCAGCTCTTTTATGATGATATATATTTCACTTTCTTTTTCTTTCTTTAGACTTGACATTTATACAGAATAGGAACTTCGGAAATAACATATGTAATATGACTAGATTTGATTAAGATCAAATTTTACGATTCAATAGAATCGATGCTCAACGATCCGAAAGTGAAGCTGTAATTACAGGAAATACAGAAGTCACTATACTGCATACATTTCCTCTAAACTTGCACAATCTATTGTTTTTCTATGATGTTCTAATTAATTTCTTTGTCGGACTAGCTTTTGAGTACAAGCATGGTGTCTATTACCATGAAATCTTAGCTTAATGAGCCGAAACAGAACCTGTAAGTTCAGGAAATCCAGAAGTCTCTGTACTCTATACATTTCATTTCCCTTACAACGATACAGATTTCTAGGATATCAAGCAATAGTACAGGTACATTTACTTCCTTTAAAATATAAACCTGCGAGAATTGCTCTGTAGTCCATTTCCAACACTAAATGAACTCCTAACTTCAACCTTACTCTATACCTAATCTTAACCCTACACCTAGCTTACAACCCAATTGCAACCCTAATCATTATATCCCAGTTACATTGCCAAACCAACCCTACACCGACTGATTCTTTGCTTTTGGGGGTAATGTAATGCATTTTTTGGTCTGATGTAGGTCTGGGGTCTGTCTGGGGTCTGTCTCGTTGGTGTGATATAACCCTGAACCGTGAGACAAAATATACCAAAAAGCGATTGTGGCCAGGGCAAATGTAGAGGTGTCATTTGCCACTCTCCGCCCAGGTGTAGAAAATAGGTAACCAGTAGGAAGAAATTCCTTGAATGCTTAAGCGCCTCATCGCGGCGGCTCGGCTACAGCCGGGCTGATAATGTGATACTTTGTAATATTAAGCCAAGTAGAGTATATTCATATAGTAGCTGCCCTTTAATAGTTTGTTGTTGTTGTTATTGTTGTTTCTGTTGTTGTTGTGTCGGATCACCATAAAGACAGAAAACCAGGTGAATGAGACTTACCCATTGAATTCCATTCTCCATTATCCTATCCGGATCGTCCATTTCAAACTTCTTCTTTTCTAACGTTAACAAGACCTGCAACAAATATATCACATTCAGTATGCATTAGACAATAGTGAAAGAACACAATATCTACAAACTATACTATTTTCAACATGTCATGCATTGTTCGAGACTAACGTTTGATCATCTTTACCGAATGATTTTCATTTATAATTTTTAAAAAGTCTGTGATAAACATATTTTAGTGACTTTGTGCTGAAAGGGAGTGTAGCCTGACGAGACTACTTGTCTTCCCCGTGGCCTGACTCAGGGCCAATCGGGTATAATACGACTACAGACGACGCGACCGCAGCAATGCAAAAGCAAAGTTGTCCAAACGAAGACGTAGATGGCGTCAACCAGTATTTGCCAAGCTACACTCCTTTCAATATGAAGCGCAAGGACAAGAATATGATGACATTTAACAAGTAATCGCGTTCAGGAGAAATTTCTCCTGTGATAATCCTCCAAACTCACATTCAAAGGATAAAGAATGAATGCCATTAACATATATTTGTCATGCTTATCATTACCCAACTCCCTCTTTAAACTGATCACAGCCTCAAAACTACAGTTGAACTTATCTCTAAGTTGGACTTAAATATTATAGGAAAGCCGTTAGCATCTTTAAAAATATTTTGTAAAAGTTATTTTGAAAGGCATAAAATGTTGATTCAAATCATTCATATTTTCTATTATCAAGGAGATTTCATGTTCTTGATGTGGAATTTATAAAAAGTCTAAAATACTTAAATTTATGCTTTTAAATGTATTTCATTTTAAGGCTTCAAATGGCTCTCCATATTTTTTAAGTCCAACTGAGTGTTAAGTTCTACTTAGGATCTTTGTGAAACAACCCCCAGAATTCACAATTTCGACCAAATTCATGTTCTTCTGCAATGCACATAATGAACAAGATCCTTGGAATGGCCAGGTGCTTTTAATACCTGAGAATTATTTTCATCTGAATATTCTATCCTTGTGATTGCGCCATCTTTCTTGGTGTATGTCGGCTTTGCTTGCAAGACCAGAGCCTGCAATGAAAAAAAAAAATTCATTGATTCAATATGGATTAATTCAATTTAAAACAGTTTATACAATAAAATATTTCCAGAGTGTCGCATAATGGTTAAAGGGGATGGCTGGATCAAATGCCTTCTTGAAGTCCAAGAAGATTTTATCACCTTGGCTACGCTGCTGAAGGCTGGAGTGTCAAAATACTCATGTACAACATACATGTATGAAAAAGCATTTTATAATGATAACATTCAGAATCCATAATTTCACATTACATAAAATTTATGTATATGACATCTAATGATTCTGTTGTAAAAAAGCTTATGCTAAAATCAAAATTCAATACATCAGAAAGATGTGGAGAAAAGAGACGGTACTGCTAAAAAGCAGATTCATAATCTCTCTCTCTCTCTCTCTTTCTCTCTCTTTCTCTCTATCAATCTCTTTCTTTCTCTCTCTCTCTCTCTCTCTCTTTTTCTCTCTTTCTCTCTTTCTCTCTCCCTTTCTATTTCTCCCTCTCCCTTTCTTCCTCTCTCCCTCTCTATACCTCATTAGCCTATTTGTCAATGTTCACAGGAGGATACCAGCACATCTATATTGATGACTATAAAACACCACTATACCTTAAATTCAAGTTCATGTCAATAGCCTACACTACTCTTCAAGTACCAGGAAAAAAATAAGAATATGATACACATCCTCTACTGAGCTACATGTACATGTAACTGCACTTAATACTCCCCTTTTACTTTACATTGCAAGTGGTTGCCTCTGCATATACTGCACCTCTCTCCCTTTCTCTCTCTCTCTCTCTATCATATCCCTCCCTTTCTCTCTCTCTCTATCATCTCTCTCCCTTCTCTGTCTGTCTTGTCTCTCTGTCTGTCTCTGTCTCTCTGTGTCTGTCTCTGTTTTTCTCTCTCTCTCTCTCTATCATATCTCTCCCTTTCTCTCTCTCTCTATCATCTCTCTCCCTTCTCTGTCTGTCTTGTCTCTCTGTCTGTCTCTGTCTCTCTGTGTCTGTCTCTGTTTTTCTCTCTCTCTCTCTCTCTCTCTCTCTCTCTCTCTCTCTATCTATCTTCCTCTTTCTCTATCACTTTCTCCCTTTCTCTCTATCACATTATGATACACATCCTCTACTGAGCTACATGTACATGTACTTAATACACCCTTGTTACTCTACATTGTACAAGCATCTGCCTCCACTTTTCCACTGTGTCAGAGTCTTGAAGTTGAAGTACCTCTTAACTCATGTACTTCATCAATCTGTCTGTACAGTATATGAATCTCTCTCCATCTCTATCTCTCTCTCTCTCCTTATCTCTCCCTCTTGCTTTCTTTCTCTCTACCCCCCCCCCTTTCACCTCTCTCTCTCTCTTCATATCCCTGAAAACTGACCTGTCCCTATCAAGTCCTGAAGTACATCTTAACTGGTCTTCATCAATCTGTCTGTATATGCATCTCTCTCCATCGCTCTCGCTCTCCCTATTTCTTCCTTTCTCTCTCTCTACTGCCCCCTCCCCCCATCCCTCCACCTGTCTATCTCTCTCTTCATGTCCCTGAAAACTGACCTGTCCCTATCTAGTCATGAAGTAGATATTAACTGGTCTTTATCAATGTATCTGTATCTCTCTCTCTCTCTCTCACACTCACTATCACTTCCACTCCCCTTTCTCTCTCTCTCTCTCTCTCTCTCTCTCTCTCTCTCTATCACTTTCACTCCCCTCTCTCCCTACATGTATATCCCCACCCCTATCTGTCTCTCTCTTTCTCTCTCTCTCTCTCTCTCTATCACTTTCACTCCCCTCTCTCCCTACATGTATATCCCCACACCTATCTCTTTCTCTCTCTCTCTCTACATGTATATCCCCACCCCACTCTCTCTCTCTCCCACCTTCCCTCTCCCTCTCTCTCTCCCCAACCCACTCTATTGATCACTCCCCATACCCTCTCCATTCCCTCCTACCAGCATAATAATAAAGCACAATTCATAACGTGTAATTGAGCAGCTTCCCTGTATGATAAGCCTGTGTCAACATAGGGATCCTCTCTCTCTGTGTACCCGGATAAATATCAACGGATGACGCACGAACCTTACAACCAAAGGATCAAATGTCACTACTCGACCACCACTGTAAACATAGATGAGGCTACCGGTAATGAAAAAAGAAAAAAACTGCTTCATCCTACCTATATGGTAATTATGATATCCAATTACCCTTAAGTAAAACAGAGGTTTAAGTGTTAAAGAGGAAAAATAGATCCCCTCTACATGTATCAAGTCTTGTATTTTCCCCACTTTTTATACCAATATGTATAGCGATAAATCTACACTACATGTATATGGCCTTGACTCTACCATTGTTTCTCATATTTCTTCTTCCATTTTGAGTATGGTACATACCTATTTACAAAGTATTATCGTTTTGCCACAATTAAGTATTAACCTTTTGCTAATAATTCAAATTGGATGATTACTGAACAGTTGGAGAAACTAATTGGTGAAAGTTTGAATGAATCAGACAAACAATAAGAAAGTTATAAATTTATGAAGATTGCTTTCACATTACTCTGTATGAAAGTACAAATATATGTACAAGAAAGTGAATGCCTTTCTGGGTCTTAAAAGACAATACCATAATACCTTGTCTTTTTGATTTGCAATATATTGTTCTTCTTTATACAAAGTAAAAAACATTCTTTTAAAAGGTACTATGTCCCTTTTGCAGCCAACCTCAAATTCTGTAGAACTTTGCAGGAATTATGAATATGTCATGTATGTCCTATCTGTGAAATTTAAACGTTAGCAGTGTCCTAATATTCAATTTATGCAAGGAAACCGTTTACTTGCTAGACTTCACTGTCAGACACTATTGAGTGACTGACTGGCTTTTTTTCTTCTTTGGTAATAACATACATAAAATGAGCTGTAAAGGGTACATGAGCATTTGTCTACACCAATAACCCACTTCTTGTGATGGCCAAAATCAAACTGATTGACAACTAATGGTCGTTATTTTCCCACTTGAAGACATTTTCAAGCCCCACCTTTTTTAGGGAAGTTCTAAATTAGTATTATCTTTCAGATGCCATTGGAATTTAACATTTTCATTTTTTGGCCTGCAAATGGGACATAGTATCTTTAAAGCCCCACTGCACTACTTATAGCTACTTGCGCCCTCTTTATAGCAAACAATGTCTTAGCGGTACCTGTTGGTCCCCCATGATCCCCATTTTCTTATGTTAATTGAGAGCTGATTTGATGAGAAAACCACCTGTCAGTGACCTTGCAGGGAGGTCTAATCCCTCCTGGCTAAACTAGTACAGACAGGATTTAAAACAATCAATAATACTCCATCTTACCTTGACTACACCCTGGGCATCCAACCTGAAGTTGAAGTCCCCAAAGATAAAGAACGGAACTCTACTGTGCTTCTCTTGGGAAAGCCTGAGAAGAATTAAAGAAAAGGGTATTGTCAGTCAACAGGCAGTTAAAGATAAAACTGAGTACTACATGTAGTAACGCATTTTATTTTTGAAAGACGTTTCCTTAATGGCTGATTATATGTAAAGTACACTGTAGTTTGAGAAGGTGCGATGGCCCAGTAGTAGAGCAGTGGTCTTGTAACTGGGAGGTCCCTAATTCAAAACCTAGTCAATGTGCTCGTGCCCTTTGGTAAGGCATTAATCCTATGTACCAAGTCCTTCGGAGAGGACTTAAAGCTGTTGGTCCCCTGGTTGCTTAGTTACAAGCGAACACATGCATTCTTAGCAGTCAGGTACCAAAATCATCATCATCAAACATATAATGTACATTTGAATAATTGCCTAATACATCTACATTGTGAACTTTGAAATCATCTAAATTATAAAGAACAATGTCTTGCAAATGATGATGGTGTGCCTCTCAGAATTCTGCAAACAGAGTGATAGAAAAAACAAGGGAAACGCTCTCGGCGGTCTCGCCTGCATAACGCAATTCAATATGTTAAACCAGAACGTCAATGACGTAGCGCTCATCCGCATCTCGCAACAACAAATATCGTAAATTTTATGTGGTACACTTTTGAACTGGTCAAAAAATAAAAATTTGATGCCCTGGAAGGGACATAATTTCATTTCATTTGCATAAAGTACCATAAATAATCAATGGAGCAAAATCTCACAATTCTGTGTAGAAGTTTAGTGTACCAAAGTTAGCTCTTGGATATAAAGCAAACCAAATCAAAATCGGTCGAGAAATGAAGAAGAAGCCTTTTTTGTGATTTCGAATAAATTTGCATAAATTAGCATTGATAATAAATTTCATGATTCTGTGTAGAAATTTTAAATTCCCCCTTCTAGCCCTATCATATGAAACAATCAGAATCAAAATTGGTTGAAAAGTAACGAAGAAGAAGCATTTTGAAAATCTTGATGTTGATGCCACAACAAAGTCCAAGTTTGTTGACCTTAAATGACCTTTGACCTTAACTTAGTGACCTGAAATTCTACTTACATGATTGGGAAGACTTGATAACCCTATAGTCCAAGTTTCATTGACTAAGAACTTATACTTTAAAAATTATATAAAAAATTCAAAAACTTAACCTTAGGTTAAGTTTTCGATGATGATGCTACAACATAGTCCAAGTCTGTTGACCTGAAATGACCTTTGGCCTTAACTTTGTGATCTGAAATTCTACTCACATGATTGGGGATACTTGATTACCCTATAGTCAATTTTTCATTGACTAAGAACTTATACTTTAAAAATTATATCAAAAATTCAAAAACTTAACCCTAGGTCAGGGCTCGAAATTAGCGGTTGCCCGGGTGCCATTGACCACCTAAAACGCCACCGGGCAACCTAAAAGTCCTGTCTTGGCTGCCCGGCTGGCAACAAAAAAAATAGGGCGAGATCAAAAATGGAAATGATCTCAAATCACCCCCGTAACACGAGCAGCCAGCGCGAGCGGCCACTCTCTTCAAGCTTTGTATTTATTGTGTGCGCGCTGAATCTCTGTGTAAAATTGTATACACACAAATTCGGTCGTAAAAAACTCGATCTACCTGGCTTACCATGTCGCACGCACGTGTACGCGAAAACATGTCAATTTTCGCTGTTGCGAGACGGAGCGTAGGGATCGAGTTTTTGGTGGTCAATTTTGTTTTGATAGATCATATTAGCTGAACCTAGACCATTTGCTATTAACATCGCGAAACTGCAATCAATTTCCATGATTGCCGCAATTTTATATAGTTTTTGTGAAGAAAGGTATGAAATCAAACCTTATTTTGTGATTTTTCTCGCCATCTTAACTGAATTTTGATAATCATTTTTCAAAGTAAAGTTTTCACAAGAAAATCTGAGAAAATGATTGTGACAATACAGTGCAGTGCACTGCACTGCAGGTGCTGTGTGAGCTGAGCTGAGCTGAGCTGAGCTAGAGACTTGACAACACTTAGAAATTGCTATCTGTTTGCATCATTATTGACGCGATTTCAATATAGTTTTGTGAATAGAGGTATGAAACCTGAGCTTAGAACTAGTAAAAGTATTACTAATGTCTTCGTTTTTAAACGATTGTTTGATTTTCTTGTAAAAATTGTACTTCAAAAAATTATTATCGAAATTCAGTAGAAAACTAGAACTTAGATCTGAACATGGCCAGAATAATCGATCACTTTATAGATCTATTGTTACAGTTCTTGCATCAAATTAATGCATTAAAACTTAGTTTTTTAACTAGATAAATGCTTTCTTTTTGAATAGGTAATTATGAAGCAGGAAGCCCGAAACCTTAGCCTACTAACAAAAATCTCAACAAACTATCCTTTTAATTCATGAATTAATGAAAAAGTAGCCCCAGAAAAAAGAGCCCTCGAAATGAAAAAAAGCCAATGGAAATTGAAAAAGTAGCCCCAAAAAATTTCCCCAAAAGTCGCAATGAAAATCTTAATTTTTTCCCTGACTGGTGTACCGGGCACCGAGTTAATTATGATTTTTGTATAGTTTATTTTAATTCAAGATTTTAAGTAGCGCCCCTTATAAAAAAAAGTACCAT
This sequence comes from Strongylocentrotus droebachiensis, assembly GCA_035222895.1. Lineage (NCBI taxonomy): Eukaryota > Metazoa > Echinodermata > Echinoidea > Camarodonta > Strongylocentrotidae > Strongylocentrotus > Strongylocentrotus droebachiensis. The sequence continues at coordinate 22,358 of JAVYIG010004867.1, forward strand.
TTAAACCATGTTTTTTTTAATCAAAATTACCAACCATCACGGTTACCATTGTATCAAACAATGATAAACATATTAAGTCATCGAACAATGTATTTCATTGTTTGGTACAATGATTACCATGGTTACCATTGTGGATATATTTGGACGGCGCGACATACACGATGGCAGCCTCACTGTGACCACCTAAACTGCTATTTGGCAACCTAAAAAACTGTATAGGATGCCCGGCTGGCAACCAAGAAAAAAAGCTAAGTGAGAGCCCTGCCCTAGGTTAAGTTTTTGATGTTGACGCCGTCGCCGCCCCCGCCGTCACCGGAAAAGCGGCGCCTAGGTCTCGCTTTTTGCTACGCCGGCGAGACAAAAACTGACTAGAGGTTTCTATGAATTCTATCAACAACAAACATATATGATGCAACAAACCTTAGTCAGGTATCACAATGTTTTAAATATTTTGTTCAACTTACCTCTGAATAACAAATTCTAATCCTTTTCTCCTGGTTTTGCTGTATTGTGATGGGAATTGCTATAATGAAAAAATTATACATATCAATTCAAAAGGAGAAACCTATCCATTTAAACACATATTTACATTGAATTATTGATTTCTTTCTACATTTTTTGTGTCATAATAATAATTCAATTTCAACAATGTTTCTTATTTCAACTTTTTTTCCTTCTTACTAGGCGAATGTTGAATAACATTAATTACATCACTATTTTATACAAATGTATATGGGATTAAAGGTACCTAATATATCTAAGAGAAAAACTGAAATGAAAACCAACCTGTGAAAACCAATAATGAAAGAAAGCTTAAAATGCTGAGGGTTTAGTTTTGAAAATCCAAAATGCCCTTTAATATATTGGTGACGGAAGCAGACTGTCATTTTAGATTTCTTATTTCCCTTTGACCATTTGCCTCTGGTTTAATTAATCATTTTTTCAGGAAGATTCTGGCAGAATCAAGTGGCCGGGGAAGGATTCATTAAAGAAACCAGCCTATTTAGGGCAAGGACATGTCGAGCAGAGGGTGAAAGGACCTATCTTATTTAATATTGGCTTACCGTTTCCACGGCGATGACATTGTTTGCATCATGGAACAGGTGCACATTGACCAGCTCATATTGCCTGTAAAAAGAAGATTCAAAGAGACAGCGGGATAATATAGATTTCCAAAATAAAAGAGAACGGTGGGGGAAACGGCCAGACTAATATACTTGGGTTTCAGAGGAGGTACATGTAAGGACTATGCAATTAATTGGAAAGTCTGTCATTGTTGTGAAAGAGGAGGTTAAGACTATGCATAGAAGAGGCGTTTTCTTCCATCTCCATAGACTTTGCGCTCCAGTGATGCTTTTGCACTGAATGAATGGCTTTTCTTTTCGACAATATAGCCATTTTTTTTTTTTTTTTTTTTTTTTTTGGGGGGGGGGGGGGGGGATAATTTCCTCTCTACTCTAACCTTCTCTTTTCCTGCATGTGCATACCCCCCCCCCCCTCCCTCTCATAATTAGTCCACTTGCCCTTCTTCTCTTTTCCTTAGTATCTTTTCCCTCTTGCACTCTTCTACCCATTCCTACCTCTCCATTCATCCTAAATTCTCCATATCTTTCTTTCTCTTTCTAGGCCTACCTCTTTCACTCCCATACTCCATCTTAATTTCCCTCCTATTTCCCTCTTCTTTAATGTCTGAGCCAGAAGGGTGTCCAGGTGTCGAAAAGGCACCTATTTCTTGACGGTAAAGATGAAAACTTCTAGCAAAGCACCAAAACCCACCTCTGTTGGGCACTTGTGGCACTAGCTTTACAATGTCTCATAGAATTCAACAAGGTAAAACACCAATCTTTTCCCGATTTGTCCCTGCCCATCCCACATTCTTTTAATATTGAATGAACAAGGATAGAGTTTTCTGTGAAGCACTGATCAACCAACCTTCCATTGATGCTCCATCTTGTTCTCATGAAACCTTTTCTTGACCACTTGCACTAGAAAAAGAGAAAACAATGAATCAAACTTTAATATTAGATAATTGTTAGATCATCTTCATCACCATCATCATCTTTTATCATCGTCATCATCATCATCATATACATCACCTTCATCACCAACATCATCATCATCTTCGTCATCATTAAACCATTCATTTTCCGACACAGGTTGGATGTTTCATTTCCTTAATGACCCTACTCCAAGTCTTCTGGTCTTCGGCATCTGCCTGGGTGAGGCCAGATCGATGCTCTCGTTTCTCTATCCAATGTTTTTAGCCAGCCACCAGGAAATTAATTGCTTTCTGTAACCTATGCTCTCTCCACACCATGTCTATACCATCTTAACAAATCCACCTTTATCCTGCAAGTTTTTTTGTCAGGATTTAGGATTCATCCAGAAAATATTTCAGTGTTGTCATTTCTGAACAGCGATTCTATTAATGATATTGGCGAGGTTTGAGTGTATAATCAGGAAGAAAAAACAAACTATAATAAACATTTTCACAATTAATGATCTCAAAGGAATTTTGTATTTTCGGAGGACATTCAACTAATTGCTTTCTAGAAGTTTCTGTTGTTTCACAGAACCTAATATTGATAAAAAGTGTGAATAATGAGATCAAAGCAAGCCTTTGGAGATATTTCCTGAAGATATCTGAAGAAGGGATAGGTAATGAATCTTGGAAGCTCGTTTCAGATTCAAGAGTCAAGACTCGGCACTCCAGTAAAATTTACATATTGACTGTTTGGAGCTAGAAAGGCATTAATTCTGTATAAAGGCTCCAAACAGACAAAACAATGATTACGATTTTTTAAAATGTCTGTTATACTTGTATACTGACCTCTGGATAGAAATGAGCAGGGAATTTGTGCTTCTCTTGAGTTGTGACTTTGGCAAGGTTGCTAGAGTATACCTCGTGACCAGACAGCTGTCGGTACTTGCAATCTATATATAGGTTAATCAGAGATAGATACAGGTAGGAGAGAGAGAGGGAAGATCGATTGATGGGTGCAGGAGAGGAATAGGAGAGAGAGGGAGGGGGAGAGAGGGAGAGGGAGAGGGGGAGGGGGAGGGAGGGGAGAAAGAGAGAGAGAGAGAGAGAGGGAGGGGGAGAAAGAGATGGAGAGATGGGAGAGAGAAATGGACAGAGAGAGATGGAGAGAGAGAGAGAAGAGAGAGGGAGACAGACAGACACACACACACATAGAGGGAAGTGAGAGAGGGGTAGAGAGAAAGAGAGAGAGAAAGTGAGAAAAGAGACAGATAGGGAATGGAGGAGAAGAGTGGAAAGAAAGGGGGATAAACAGAAGATTATCATTATTATTATCATTATCTCTGTCATTACGGTACTGCTGAATTTACACAAAATATGCAATCTGTCAGTTCCAAAATTAAAAATAAATATTGTAACTGTTCGTGGGGGCTCTTTGGGGATTTGCAACAGAGACACATTTGTGCCAAATTTAATTATTTTTTTACAATGCTATTTTAAAAAACTTTTCCACAAGTTGCTCACTGCTCCAATACAGTGTTTCACCAGGCAGTTCTCAGTATTTCCTTCTCATAGTCATTAGTCCCTTTTTCCTAACCAGCTTTCATGATACCATGGGCAATGATAAACCACAAACACTCAGTTCTATCTTTATCTTGGGGAATGGGCAACACGTTCTTCATCTCCATAAAGGATCTTTCCTAAAAGGTGCTGAAGTGCCCTTAAAACCATCTTCACGTCTCAACAAGCTGGGTGCCGATCTTTTGCCAGTTTGTCAGTTGAGAGTGTTTTAAAGGAATCCAAATGCTTGTAGTTATTAAAGTCAGTACAAACCACTGACAATAATGCCAGGTTATCTTTTTCACGTTCAGCCAAAGCTAGCTCTGTGCCTCGTAAAGCAAACTGTGATAGGGGCACCTTAATAGGCCTGTCCTCATCAGCTCGAGTTTGCAATTAGCGGGATATTTGGTCAAGAAATTTGGTCGAGAAATCATCCCGAGAAATATTGGCCTTGTTTCCAAAATATCCCCCTATTTGGGAAATAGCGACTTATTTGCACCCGTCCGAGCTAGTTTGTGGTGAGCGTATCGGTCTGGTGAAGACGCAATTTCGAGCTTTGGGATAATATCCTGAGTCTGAAAATAGCAGGTTATTTGGCAAACTCGAGCTGATGAGGACAGGCCTAATGCGTGCGTCCTTGCTTGGGCAGCAACCAGGCCAGGCCACTTCACCGAAGGTAAAGTCAACCCTTGATATGCAGGGCCTTCACTGTGGAAGGCTCTCCCTTGAGGGATTCGTAATAGCAGATCATTTGAAGTGTTTAAAATAATCTCAAACGTATCTGTTTAATTCGGCATATAATTAATTGTTATCTCTTTTTCATATGTTCCATCTTACTTCTGTTTCTTTATTTATAATGCAGATGATTTTATGTGATGTGTTTTCTCTCTTCTTTTTGGGGGTTTCACAGGTGCGCCTTGAGCATTGAATGTGGTGGCTAACCGTGCCTTACAAATCTCATATATATTATTATCATTATCATACTATATGCTCATTGCCAACTTGCAGGTGCAAGGAACATTTGAAATCTCAATCTAGGCCATACAAGATTCCCTTTTTTTTAAGGCAAGGGGGAAAAGATGTAGATCATGATATAACTAGGTTTCTGTCATTATGTCGACGTCCATTAAAGGGCAACTTAAGCCCTTTTGAATAATTCATTGAGCTCTCTCCCGTTCTGCATAGAAAACGCTAAGGATCAGAATCTAATAAACTGTCCATGATTGTGTGCGTACCCCCCCCCCCCTCCCCACCCACGCAAAGGTAGCAAATAATCATGTATACACGGCAATACATATGAATAATCTAAGAGCTTGCAAAGCATATTGATAAATCATCCTACAGTACTGGCAGGGTCTTTTTTTTCTTTCTAAATCCCGGAAGCGGATCTGCAACCTATTAAAGCCCTTTTGAATAATTCATTGAAAAGATATCTCCCCTTCTGCTTTAATAGAAAATGTGACTGATCAGAATCTAATAAACTGTCCATGATTGTGTACGTACCCCCTCCCCCTCCCCACCCAAGCAAACGTAACAAATAATCATGTATACACGGCAATACATATGAATAATCTAACAGGCTTGCAAATCATGTTGATCAATCAACCTGCAATACTAACAGGCTTTTTTTTTTTTTTTTATATTTCATCCAGGGAAGTGGGCAGAGCCTCAATCATTTTTAAAACATGAAACAGATGCATCCATCGCTTAGCCTACATGTATATGTACATGTACAAATCAATAGGAGTTGCAGTATACCCATGGCTAAATTGGCAATACTCACTAAAATCTCTTATTCAGATAGATATTCCACTTGCCTTAAAAAAATAACATATACTAGAGAGGATTTCTGAATTATAAGTCTGAGAGTTTACCTTTTAATGTCATCATTTTGAGAGACGTTCTGATGAAATTAGACAAATTAATTTACTAGTTTTTATACCAATATAATTTCAATATTAATAGGGACATTGAAATCAAAATATTAAAAACTGAGCACCTTCTCCTTCCTCCTCCAGGTATTTTTTTCAAAAACAAATTATTATTATTATGTGAAATACAACAATCAATTGCCTGGTCTTTTATTTCATATGTATGACTAATATACAATTACAATTATTTTTTTTCTCAAAGATCTAGAAACTTACCTGTATAATCATAACACTGGGCATCCTTGAGAGACTTGTGAATGAAATAAAAACTTCCTAATGCCTGCAGACAGAAAAAAGAAAGAGAAAGACGAGAGAAAGGAATAATTAATACCATGGTGACAATGAAATATATCTCAACATTAAGTGATTTTTATTTGCCAGTATTCTAAAGGGGTGTCCTGTGTAGTATGTTCACTGAGCTCTGTTTTACAATGTAATTATAAGATGATTACATGTAAATCTGCCTGTTGTTACAAAAATATAATAAATCAAACAAAAGAAAAAAACATTTTTGAGAGATTGAGTCACTATCAATTTTTCTACATGAATTCAAGTGAAGAGTACACGTATACTTCCTTTATCCTAGATATTTGAAAAGCACCGTCAGTAAAGAATGCCACTGCATTGAAAGCCATTCCTCATGCAGGATGATCATCGACAAAGGAAATCCAGAAAATAGGAACTTTAAATGGCAAAGTATGATCATCACAAAGACACAAACTATTTCCGCATTTGCAAGCCACCAGGTACAAATGTGTATAATACAGAATATGAAATAGCCTGACGCTACTACAATGCACAAAGTAAAAATGAACTTTTGAGCCTTCTTCATAGACAATTACTACTTGTTTGCTTTTTGGGGGTCATTTCATAAATGAAAGTAAGATACCGGTACCGGTATTAAAATCATCCAACATAATGTACCGGTATACTTTTTTATATGAACCCCTAAAAAACGTTCTGCAAATCAAAAAGTTCTGCAAAATGTGTTGCTGTCAATAGTGAATTTGTCATTTTTGTTGGAGGATGGTTTGTGTGTTGAAGGAATAACACTGCATTTTGCAACATTACAATTTTGACTTGGCCCCATATATGGGGCATTAATTGTAAAAAAATGTGTGAAAAAAACGATGTTTTTTGTTTGCAGTGTAAATGCAGCTACATGTAGTATGACCAAAATCGCCAACCCGGATTATGTACACTTGGTACAATGTAGACAATGTTTGTGTCCTTGTTCACTATTCTGCAATTACATATTTTCAATAAGAATCATCTGGTAGACCTGTGTTATTTCTTTACAAATCTGAATCTGTGGTGAAAGTTGTGCTGGATTTTTGTTATTTGGGTCATGACAAGAACTGAAAATTATGTTCACAGCCTTGTTTACTTTTCTGCACTTAAATGTTTTCTTTAAGAATCATTTGTTAGACCTGTGGTATTTCTTTACAAATCTGAATCTGTGATGACAATTGTGCAGGATATTTGTTTTTGGGGGTCATGACAAAAACTGAAAATTTCTTTTCATCATAACACTAGTCAACATTCCACACAAGCCCATACATAAAATTTAGATGTACTGTAGTATACATGTATAGCTAGTCAGCTGATACTGTACAGAATACAGATTCCATCATCTCCAATACAGATAAACAAGCTGATACATTCGGCGGCGGCGCTTGGCAAATATAGTCATATTGCCAACTGGTGCTCTCGGGAGAGATATGCAATATTATGCGTCTTGTGACTTGGGAAGTTGGGGTCGCTGGAAATGTCATTTCTGATTGAAAAGAGAGATACCAAGCTACTTCTATGAACTCCCCCTACTTTCTCGGTTACCTGGCTTAAAGGGGACCCATCACGAAAACAGGATTTGCTCTTGATGAATGGGGTTCCATATGTGGCTGTACTTTACTCAAAATATGAGCTACAAATATCATGTCTGCAAATATATATTGCAATTGAAATACATTAATTATCAGTGAACCATAAAACGTCGTGTTGAGTAGAGTAGTAAACACACATGTACATGTACTCCCTTGTATAGAAAAGGGCTTGCACGTTAAAACCTGTTTCCAGCAAAGCTATGCACAGAAGTTCCATCACAACCATACATGAAAACAAAATGATTTAAAAGAAAATCACAGAAACTAATACAAGAATAACACAATTAAATTGAATACAAAAAGAGAACAACCAAAGACGAAGAACATTATGTAAAGCAACGGATGAAAAACAGTTAAAAAAGTAAAAGAAGATTAAGCATGAATTAGTGTTGACATTAATTTGGTAAAAACCTTAAATAAAAAAGAATGTAGTTGCAGTAATGAAGGTACATGTAGCACTTTATCTCAACAGAATTAATTAACATCAGATCCCAATATCCAGAATATCATAATGTGGAACCCCAAAAATTCCAGAGCAAAATATTCTTTCATCATATTGGTCCTCTTTAATGCATTATGACAATGTTCACTCGGCTCAAGACTGTTTGGAAAATGTATCAAGTGTACTAAAAATGGATATTGTCTGCAAAGGAACTTAAGTCTCTTCATGATTAATTTTCAAAGCACTACGTTATTAATGGAGCCAAATGCCAGAGATTCTGCATTTTTATTCTGAAACCATAACTATTCTGCCATGGCCTATTCTGCCATGGCCTATTCTGCCATGGCCTAAAGAATTTTATTTGAATAAATTTATATTTATAAAGAAAAGGCTTCTAACAACAGATGAAATTTGTTGGTTTATCTTTTATAAAATGAGCCTTATACTTCTGAGAAGTGTATCACTTGCATATCATGATTTTAGAAAAAGTCATGATATTTACATTTCGAAACCCATTTAATCCTCACTCAAAAAAAATTCATGTCTAGAATTTGAATCACTATGATAAAGTACATACATCAGTACGTAAGGAAAAAATTGGAATGATAAACTGAAACACTGAGAATTAAAATTATGTTATTGAAAATGCATGTGAAGGTGTGGAGGTACAGTTTAATAGTATAGGGCTGCCTTTAATAACACATCAGATCCTTCCATAACTTTACATTTTTTGTTTAAATTTCACATGTTGTTACGCACGTTATCTGCACACGCTACAGATTCATATCTAGGAAAGGCAACAGCTCAAATTATGTAAAGTCAAGTTGAATCGACAACTAACGGTCATTATTTTCTCACAAAAAGACGTTTTCAAGCCCTTTCATTTTGAGGGAAGTTCTAAATTAGTATTATCTTTCAAATGCCTGTGGAATTTAACCTTTTCATTTTGTTGACCTACAAATGAGACACACACTGTGGTACCTTTAAAGTTGATACTCTAAGCAAATAAATGTCCCTTAATTTGTTACCTACGGCAAGTATATGTTATTTTTAAGTTTTTCAATTACTTAGTATATCACAACAAAATTCTGTCTACTCGAAATCCTCAATTGAAATGTCTAAAATATCCGCCTCTCTTTGCATAGAAAATCAGTCACGACGCTGGTCTACTATTTATGACCTCACGTCCGGGAGAGAGTATATTCACGTACCCGGATGTTCCATAGCAAACATGTGCAGAGTGATACGATTTTCTGCATATTTTTGTTTCAAAGGCTGAAAAGTCTAATAAATCATAATTCTATGTACAATTCTTTACCTTCCCCTAGTACTTCATAGTATTAATATCAATTCCCCTTTTAAAAATATGCCAACGATGTGCCATTAGTCGATATTTTCGCCATGTAATTTTTGTTTTGATGTTGAAATCGGCCCAGGCACGGAGTGAACAGTAGCTCTCTACCCATGCACAGTTCATTACCATACACTACAGCGATCTCCCGATGGTTTCTTCTTCCTTTTCCCCATGTCTTTCGCCTTCCTTGGCCCTGAACATCCTTCATTTACCAATTCTGACACCGGTAGTCAGGAGCAAGTCTCTGTTAGTTGTTTTTCTTAGCTGGCAACGTCGCTTTCATTCTCTTGCAATTGCCGATAAACATATAACTAGCGCACATACGTTCCATCACAAGCAAGCAGCGCCTAGAGCAGCGGCTTGGTCTTACCTCCCGATTCTGCTCGCTCCACGAACGTTCATGCAAGAGCCGCATCACTCGCCAAAATATTATAGAGGAAGCGCGCTTGCATGATCTCGTTCAAGTTTGATATTTTACAACATAAAATGTTTAACTGGTACTGTATCCTTTTTTGAGGCAGTCACACACATCTATGATAAGTACTATCATAGTTCTAGACCTATTCGTTTTACAAAACTGCTCATGTACATCTGATGACAATATAATGCATCCGCCTATTCATAAGTGCACGATTTAACTTTAATTCCTAAGCAGTAAACTCGTCTTAAATCTCTACCAAATAGGTGAAAATGAGGATATAAAAAGAAATCAGCGACTGGAAAATGTTGCTTCGTTATTCTTCATTCAAATGAAAACAGAAAATCCATCAAATATACTCCTTAACAACAACAAATCTAAGCTCTGACAGGATAGCATTTACGTAGGGATATCACTGCCATTCACTCTCACTGAGCCCATGACTCCCGTTCGTGACGTCACGGATAGAGGCCCGACTCTACGTGCACTTCCGGGTTTCAGACTTAGATATTTTGGTAGAGTTTACTCGAATAAATTCATTATTCTAAACTTGTTTTGTCGGGTGGACACCATTTGGTGTTATTATGGGGGTTAAAAGCTATCTATTTATGTAATTATCTCAGTATTTGGGATTGTCTTAGAGTATCAACTTTAAACATTCTTTAAAGGTAATACAAAGTTTTGGTATGGAGTCATGAATTTGTTTCAAATGAATATATTGAAGGCATATATTGAAGGCATATATGCGATCCTACAATATTGAGTGATCGTTGTCTCAGTCATAATCGAGTCTAAAGGGATGAAATTGTAAATAATAAACTTTTAATGTTGTATAGCTCCCTCTCGAGGTCAAGATATTAATTTAGCTATTTTTCTTGACTAAAATCGACCGATTGGCTATTCCCGTTTGTAAATTTTATATCACAACTACATACTCTGAGATTTTCACGGTCGCAGCTACTATTGTATGGCCGTAGGCGCTATTTGAAATTTATCAAAATTTACCGGGAGCACCGGTAAATTTTGATTTTCAATTTTTTTCGAAAGCTTATATTACATCCAAAGGGGCATCTAAATATATCAAAATTGAAAAGAATCACTATCCAGCCAATTTTCAAAATTTCCCAAAACTTTGTAATACCTATAGGAAATTATCCCAAAAGTAGACCATGGATTTTACAGGAAGAACAGATTTGTCCTGCTGGGCACTTATCCGCAACATTTCAAAACTTGATTTTGAAGACTGGGTCTTGGATGCATCAAAAATAATTGTTTACTACACTCATGCCCTTGTGCAACACTGTGTATTAAAGATTTCCCTCAATGCAACATAACTTAAATGAAAAATTTATTCATAACTTCCAGACTATGCCTAGGATGAAAATGCTAAATCATTAAAGCGGCAGTCAATGGTCGCCAAGGCAACCTATGCGACGGAGCAGAACAAATATACAAACTTATCTCGCTTGTTTTTCCTGAATAAATTGAACCATAGGACATCAAATCATACATCTATTTGCAGTCTATATTTAGAGGCCTATGTTTCCTCTCAAAACGTAGAGATATTGACGTCAATGACAGTGTTACTACAGCTCCTTTCCGTGCCGTTAAACAAACAATTGCCCAGATAAGTGACGTTGTTGATGTTTGGTGTGAGGCATAGTTCAATGTTATTTGGTATGCCTCTTTCATTCTTTTATTGTTTCTATATGGTCTCTTAAAATGGTCATAGACATGTCAGTCTTTTGTATCTGCACTCGAGCTAATTTTTGGTACATTTAATTTGATTCAAATAAGACCTACATACACTGCAGTGTACATGCATATTTGTGGGGTAGCGAGCAGGTGAGCAACATATGACATATACTTCAGCCCCCCCCCCCCCACCTCCCCTAGTAAAATGATTCTTGATTCACGTATTAAACGCATTCTATGAAAATAAACTTTGATCAATCCTCAATGCTCAAACCTTCATCCAATACCAAATATGATATCAAAAAAACATAATTTAACAAAGCCAGATATGGACAAAGATACAAATGCAGTTAGTTTTCATCTATGTATGATATTTATATTCTAGTTGTCTGTCAGCTCAAATGGCTACACTTTAGATTTGCAATTTCAAGCCACATAGTTTTTTTGTTTTACAGTACCGTCAGTTCAGCCTAACAAAAATGCAACCTCGGAATGATGGTCCTCACCTCTTACAGATACCATCAATATATACAATAGGCCTCTCCTCATCAGCTCCAGTTTGCCAAATAACCCGCTATTTTAACTAATCTGATTGCAAATTAACCAGTTAATTTGCGCCTTCATCAGCCCGCATTTCCAATTAGTGGGGTATTTGGTCATCCAAGCTAGTTTGTGATGAGCGTATCGGTCTGGTGAAGACGCAATTTCGAGCTTCGGGATAATATCTTGAGTCTGAAAATAGCGGTTTATTTGGCAAATTCGAGCTGATGAAAACAGGCCTCATGATCAATCTCCTCCAGTAATAAAATGTCCATTCACTTGACAGCTTCAACATTAGATTGACTGATCAATCAAACATTCTGCAGTCTCTTTCTGAATTTTCATCCTCATCATCATTTCCAGCTTCCTCCAGATGTAAAGCAGAAACGATTGGCCCATGACTTTGGAAGCAGATTCAAAGTGGCCTTGGCAATCATAATAAAGGCGTGTATAGGCAATATAGCCTATAGTGCATGTACAGTGCCATCTGCACGTAAACATAGAGATGTATACATGTACACGTGCATGTAAAATGTATATAAGCTGCTCTATACTGTAGATGTACCCAAATTGGCATATATTTATCTGCTGCTATATCTTTTGCCATTCCCTGTATCATCTTCTATTTGTAATTTATCACTTTAATAAAACTGACATTGCATACCTCATGGATTAAACATTTATAAAAGGTATTAACCATTTCCTATTTCTTAGTCTTCTCTTTCTTAAAAATATAACTTGACAATATTTTTGTTGTATGCCAATAATTTATAGAGTACGATATATCTAAAGCATAAGAAATAACGTGATGGGAAATCCCTTCCATAAGGTAAATTTACCAATTTTAAGCTGTCATACAATGGGGGAAGAAAAAAAATGGTTAGACACCAATGCTATCTTAGTGGACAAAGAATGTTTGGAATGCTACATGTACAATTGTAAATGTATACAGTCAATCATTGAACCAAACTGGTAGGGAGCATGCATGGATGCATGAGAAAGAAGGAGCGAGCGAGCGAGCGGCAAAGAGGAATAAATCATCAGTTAATTGACAGCAAAAAGGACAGTAATTCAGTGTCAAATGATACAAGATAATGCCCTTCTGACTTCAAGCAGTTAAAAATTATCTGTTTAAAGCTAGAAGGACATTAATCCTGTGCTAAATCATACAAGATAATGCCCTCCTGACTTCGAGCAGAAAAAAATCATGTCTCTCGCCATGTAAAAGTGACATCTGTGATTGCTCGAGGCCTCGAGCACTTCACATTGAACAAGCTCTCATTTGAGTTAAATATCAGCTCCTTGAATTCAATTTGACAGCATCAAAATTGAGGTGATGCTGTACATGTAGTCTTGATTTCTGTCTGGTAAATGACAGAAAAATAATAAATTCTCACAAAAACTGTAAAAATCTCACTCTCACAATTAATGTTCAAAACTTACAAATAAATGATATTCTGCGCTAAAGATTTACTAGAAAATATAGAATAGCCAGGAAAGGGAAAAATGGAAGATGATACATTGAGGTACATTGTAGTTGACTTGATGCAAATTTTATTTATTTATTTTATTTATTTCTAATCTTTTGACAGGGTAGCCCATTCACATACAAGTACCGGTAGTGGTCTTCCATGGGGCCCTGCATAAACATGAATATATTTACATCCTTTATAACGTTTATACAAGCAGTTAAAAAAAATATTACTCATTTGCAAAATAAACATATATCATTAACCTAGTAAACAGTAATGTCAATAGGAAAATATTGATTAAATACAGTACTGTGTGTGTACAAGACACAACTGCAATATAATATGGCATATTTGGAGGTAGAGAGGAATAATTCATATACTCTATAAACAGAGACTGAACTGTCACTGGCTTCGAACAGATGATGCGAATTAAATGCTTTTCCAGATAATATCATTGCCAGAAAGTTTCTGCTGCATTTTAATATGCTGGTAAAATTAAAGAATTCACTGCATGATAAACAATTATGAATTACACTGTATATTGAGCTACCGTACCTTGAGTTTCTCTCATAACGGAATTCCATACCAAATTTGGATAAATCTAGGCCCCACTAGGCCTGTCCTCATCAGCTTGAGTTTGCCAAATAACCAGCTATTTTTTCAGACTCAGGATAGTATCCCGAAGCTCGAATTTGCATCTTCACCAGACCGATACGCTCATCACGAACTACATGTACTGTAGCTCGCTCGGAATGGCACGAATTAGCCCTTTATTTCCCAAATAACAGGACATTTTGGAAACTAGACCAATATTACTTGGTATATTTTCTCAACCAAATATCCCGCTAATTGCAACTGCGGGCTGATAAAGACGCAAATGGGGGACCTTCACAGTTTCAGTGATTTAGTTTGCCTGCCCCATTCCTGGCAACTTGTAAATGCTCCTAGGAATCACAATAATTATACGATAATGTTTTTTTTAATTGATTTTCATCCTTCGTTTTCTATGATTTGTTCTTCTATATAATTTTTTTGTATACACTTTGTTAATAATAAAAATAATAATAACTGGCTAATTTGTGATCGGGATAGTTAAAATAGCAGGTTATATTTGGCAAACTAGAGCTGATGAGGACAGGCCTATATAGAGGCCTACAGATACAACTACAAGCCCTATCTGGGAGACTGTATCTGTACTGTTGATGTAAAAGCATTGGAATGGTTGTAGATTGGAAAAAACCACAGCAGATCAAACAAACCAATGTTTACCATGCAGTTTGTATAGCGTCAGAGCCGTCTTCAAATGATGTATGTATGTACATGTGTATCCCTAAACCTTGGTCCTTTTAAGTTCTTTACTACAGAAAAATGAGCCAACGGTTTAGGCAAGGAAGCAAATGCAAGATATACAATGCAGAGAGCCAGAAGGGTGTTAAATCAAAGAGCCGGACCACTTTCTAGCTCTCCAAGAAATCATATTTTCACTAAATCCCTACAGTTTGGATGTAGATCGACCTCTCAAGATGCAATTCCTATTAAGGGCTATCAAAAAGGGATAAATGGACAAATAAGATTTGCAGAAATTATGCATGTCTATAGTGTACATGTATGTATGTAGATCTATCACTTTTTTTTAACAGTCAAACATGTACCGGTACATACATTTGAGGTAATCCATTATTTCTCCCCACTTTTGTCTGTTCAATGACATTTCACATAATTCATCATTCTGTATTTAAAGTTCATGACTTTTCAGGACAATCAAAATCTTATGGTCCATAAAAAAAAAGTTTTATAGATTAATGATCTGTATACATGTTTGTATGTAAACATCCAATGTACATACTGTACACGTATTTATATACATGTACGGTACATGTATAAGGCCTAAAACTACATGTGATATACGGCCAGACAGATCAATTACATTTAATAATAAATCATAAATGTTTAAACAAAATGCAGTGCCGATGATTACAGAAAGAAATACGAACATGCATGAAAGTAATTCCATCACCACAACATATCTAAGAATATACAGCTACGAAACCGATATCGAAGACGTCGCTTGTACTTTGCAAACCGTTCACGTCTGCGACCGATATATGCAACGACGACGGCTGCAACGAAACCTTCTTTAATTCACACGCACTTGTGAATGGCTCTTGTGGGTGGGCCTATTACTCTCCATTCGAATGGAGATGAGATGGAAATCGATATGCCGATCATGATCGAGGGCCTCCTCCCAATCAAAGGGTGCGTTTATCATGTTTTGCCACTCAGAATCAGCGTTTCTATATGTACATATTATATCAAACCCCACTATAAGAACGTGACTTGCGGGATGTCACTTTTGAAACCGCGGATTCTAGGCCAAAAAATGTACTGTAAATGCACCCAAAATTGTACGGAAGACAAGCTAAACGTCACAGTCATTCGTAGAAAAGCTTGAGTTGGAAGCCTGGAAGGTATCAAGTACGTGTACATCTTTACGTGAAGTGCAATTATGTGTCTTCAAGTATATTATAGATCTTCAAACCGTGCTCAAGTTTTCAATGTACTTTTTGAATAATTAAAGATGCAATTTTCCTAGTACATGTATGTATTTACATGAAGTGCAAGTACATGTACACATGTACATGTCTTTGAGTAAATCTGGAGTTTTACTTTCAATGTACCTTTTAAATAACAAAAGATGCAATTTTACACTGGATACAAAGAATACTTTCTATTGTAGAGTGACTGACAAGTAACACTGCTTTATTTTGTCCCCATAAAACTATGACACATGTCATACGGTACCTTTGTATTGTTTATGTTATACAGGGCCCCAAATGATAACAGTACTTTGACTTCTGATGGAGCTACCCTGTTTTAAAGAGTATCTAAATAGATAAATGAATAAGTAAATAAACAAATAAATTATATTTACTTTGTACTCTCTTGGAGAAAAGGATCTCCAAACAAACCTAATCATTCTATTAGAATATGAATGCAATTGAAGTATGTACTTTTAGAATTATTAGGTTTTTCATCAATATTCCCATTTCTGACGTGGACCCTAACCCTAAAGAGGATTTCATTTCCTATACATTTAGAAAGTACACTATGTACAATACCAAGGCATGTCTCCTTGACAAGTAGGCCTACGTTTAGGCCTCCAGGTTATTATTATTTTTACATTTCCTTATTTGCCATATCATCATCCCTTTCTTGTGAATGGAAAAGAAACGGCACACTCTGATGCACACGAAATGGATTAACCGAAGCGATTAGAAGACAAGCCACAGTATTTCCTCTTCAATGACCGTAAAGTGACCTAATCGGTCACGCTAACTTTGTCCAGCTTATGCATATACTGTATGTACTATATAACAAGGAGGTGTGCATGTAGACGTGATTTTGATTCTACACAATTATGTACAAAACAACACAAATTGGGGTTAAACTAATTGCATTGATCAATTTAAAGGTACACTGCACATATTAGCCTAGCACATATAATACAATTATGTGAAATACTACCCTTTTTTCTAAATATTGGGAAATAATCAAGATTATTAAAACTCTTGAAATTGAACTTCTTGGAGATGGTACACAATCAATTACCATTGTAGAGGTACATGTATGTACATGTATATGTACATACATGTAGACATGGATTACCATAATCTATTCAAAAACTTTTTAGATAATAACTTCTTGGCCATTTTTTCTCCTTTTGAAATTACATTTGCCAAACAGACACAGAAAATTGTGACAGAAAAAAGTAAATTTCTCTTAAGTCCATGATTACTTATCTTGAAAATTCATATTTTTCAATGCATCTAGATATTAATGTATTAATGCACATTACTGTATAATACAGTAGCCCTTTAATTACACTTGAGATATGTAAATGGTATATTATCCCAAGTAATATCCAGAAAAAATACAGTTTGCTTCCGGCTTATATTCCTTACATGTATGTAGACAATACTCCACATATCATGAAAATTAGGTATGAAATCATGAATGAAAAGCTCTTCGGTTTGCTATTAAAAGGCTTTCAATTTTTTTCTTTCCAGTGGATTTCTTAAACAGCACAGGCCTATTTGTAGCTTGACTATTGCCTATAAACATGAACTACATTACCTTTGCTACAATTTCTTGAGGGGGGAACCTAACAGAGGCAGACAAGAGCAGAGAAGAATTCTGAAGCATTTCTATGATTGCATATAATAGGTTTATCAATATCAACCGAGTCTTGCATAGCGTCTGCATATTAATAGAAGTCTGTCCCTTTGAATTCCAGTCTTCCCCTGGGTCGTCGCCATGGAAACATTTACGTCAAACGATTCTTTTCCGGGGCTGGAGCTATCCAGCTACGTGTATACAAGGAGGTGTTATTAATGGTGAGTCCTGATCGAGCCCTGGTCATAGTATAGTTTGCATTTGTATCTCTCTCTCTCTCTCTCTCTCTCTCTTTTCTCTCCCTCTCTCTCTCTTTTGAAATTCTCTGTGTTGCACTCTGTTTCCTTCTTTGCATTTCTCTCTGTCTACCTGTCTTGTTCTCTCTCTCTCTCTCTCTCTCTCTCTCTCTCTCAATCTATCTCCATATCTCTTGGTTTCTAACCCTGTTTAGTTCACTTTATCATCTTATTTGTCAGAAGCACATTGACAAGTACAATTGTAGTCTGAGGTAAGAGACTGTAAATTACAATATCCCAGTATTTTGTTTAAAACAGAACATTTTCTGTGTAGCTGGCACAAAATGCTCTACCATTATGGTGAATCATGACCTACATTTTTGTTCATATTTTCTCAAGTTTTAAAATGAAAAAAAGGGGATAAAAGGAACTTGAGTAAATTAAAAAAGAAAGGGGAAGAAAGGGGATAAAAGGAACTCGAGTTAATTAAAAAAGAAAGGGGATATTAGAGGAACTAGAGTAATTTCCTGCCCATGCTCTTTATTTTTTCTGGAAAATAGAAAGGCTTCTGTGTTTACTCTGAAGCAGGATATTAAATTGTTTTTTTATCAACAAGAGTAATTTCCTCTGCTGCTGTTTAATGGGAAGTGCTATTTCAGAAAATATTGATCCTTTTCATATGGATACAGTGTCCTTAATGGCAATGGTTGCAATTTTACAGCAACTCTCATTATTTAAATTGTGTGTACAAAGTGGCTATTTAAGCTGACTTCAAAAAAATTGTGACCAGTATAATGATATTCTCATTTCTATGTTATGTAACTAAGAGCGTGTTTATGCTTAACTTTTCCTGGCCAGAATCAGGCATCTGTTACGCGTTTAGTTTAAAACACGGTTGCATCCTTTTTCACTTTTGTAGAATCACCGAAAATGGCGATCACAATCGCCGATCGTAAACTCACAAAAAGATGCGTTTACAAATTGAAAACGCGTTTAAATGGGGTCAACGAGCTGACCTCTAGTGGGTCTACGTAGCATGCACAGTGCAGGTTTGCGAATCCAGCTTAAAGGCCAATTAAGGCCACCCAGGGAGAATTGCCTGGAGGAGCCAGAGAAGTGAGCATAAACAGTACACCGTGGAACTGCGATCACGATGAGCGTTTACGATGAGCGTTACAAATCGCTCATTCTGCCTTCAAAATTTAAGCTTATAAACGCACCCTTAGTACATTAGTAAATCATTTGTTTGGAGCGCTCATGCAGAAAGATGTTAACTCAATCAGATTGAGCGTTAAGTGAATATGAACCACTTTCCTACTACACCTTCAAGTAAATTCACCATGAGCAACTAGGAATATGCATTATAAAAAATAAAAGGGAAAAAACACAACAATTTATCATCATGAAAGCAAGCCTGATTGAGCAGACTGCTTTAAATAATACAGTAGCTTGTTTCATTACGAGCTAGCTGGGCATGTAGGCGTTGCAACCCAGTTTCAATAGTTCGAGTGCGGTTTACCATGAACACCTCTCTTTATTACACTGCATTGCTATTTCATACCATGACATACAATGATTGAAGGCAGGAGAAAGAGAGGGGTGGGGTTTTGAAGCTACTACTCCTGGGGTTTGTGGTTTGTTGTGCCTGGCCGATGGGGTATCCAGGTTTGAGAATGAGGTCTTTATCATGGGGTCAGACACATCACTACATACCCAACTAGGCAGTAGGCCCGTCTTCATCAGCTCAAGTTTGCCAAATAACCCGCTATTTTCGGACTCGCGGATATTATCCCGAAGCTCGATATTGGGTCTTCACCAGACTGCTACGCTCATCACAAACTAGCTCGGACAGGCGCAAATTAGCCCGCTATTTCCCAAATAGCGGGATATTTTTAAAACAAGGCCAACATTTCTTGGGATATTTTCTTGACCAAATATCCCGCTAATTGCATCTGCGGGCCGATAAAGACACAAATTAACTGGCTAATTTTCGATTGGGATAGTTAAAATAGCGGGTTACTAAATTTGAGAAACTTGAGCTGATGAAGACAGGCCTATAATGCCTTAAATACTCATGATTCAGGCCCCAGGTATACACTTATGGTGCACTAGTGCTATTCAACACACTACTATAAATATATTCTTGTAGTAATTGAAAAATACTAAATTTTACAAAAATGATCATAACTTTCTCAGACACCCCATTGTACAGTATATTGGTCAACATACATGTACAACCACAACATTAGAAAAAGGACATGGACCTTTATAATGTTGTATTTCAATTCATCCCTTGACAATAATCACTTGACAATAATCCCATCAAGTGCCAATGAATGTTCAATTATTTTAAAAAGTAGTACCCAAAAGGGATCAATTGGCCTTCTACATGTTACATGTATCACAATTATGAATTAATTTGAGCAATTCCATTAGAGTAATTTATCAAATATTGCTCTCTTAATTGTCATTTCAAGTAGCACATGTACTCATGCAAAACTAATAGCTGTCTATGAAAAATGGCCTCCATATTGAAAGTGCATTAGCTAATTGGATACAGGCAAGCTAATCTCACTCTCAACAATAGAAAAACGCCTCTACAGTATGAGGGTGCTTCAATAATGCATGGAGTTGGAAAAGGTTATGGGGATAAAAATAAATTGGCTTTGTTTAAAAAAAGAAGGAATACCCATGCACAGGAGTCATCTGAAATGCTTGCATTTTTTGCAATTACGAAATTCAATGCAATCTTCCAGTTACAAAGGACAACATCCCCCCCCCCACTTCCCAATATTGTTATTTGTACATGCCATATATTTTAATAGAGCTGCCAACCTCCAGATCAGAAAATCAGTAATCACAAGGCTCAAAATCTGTCATTTTGGGAATAAATCATTAATTTCCTAAGCGGTGCTATGAATCTAAAAAAAAAACAGCATGCAAACACTGCGCGGACGCATGCGCACATGATTGTTCGAAATTTTGGTGATTTTTGGTGATCATGACAACACATCAGTTTTCCATGAAAAATTGGCTTCTATTAAGAGAATACCGCCATACTGCACAGCACTCGCTACGGTAAATCATATTTACGCAACTACAAACAAAATATTTTAAAAAAATAAAAAAATAAAAATCCGTAATTTTAGACAACATTCCGTAATTCCATAATGATCGTTAATTTGCAGCTCTGTATATTGCACTTGAATATAAAGGTGATTTAAAGTTTAGCACAATAACAACAAGCATAGATATTTTGGTTCCATGTGAATCCTTGGCACTGTTTGTAGCTTTGATGTTTCGTAAACTTTAAAATTTAAAACTACGAAGGTCCCATCATATGTAAACATGATTTTAGAGACAGGAGAGGCAATATCATGTATGATGTAGATATGGACAACAGGTTATAACTAATTACATGTATACTCCCTAGCCATTAAAGTCCACCTTGACATTTTAGATTTACAAATATACTCTAAAAAGGGCACACAACTCTGACAGTCCTACATGTTCAGTACCTTGGGGAAATGGGGAAATTGATAAGGATAAAGAGTACAGATGGGGCTACAAATAGTCAAACCTTATGCATCAAAAATAGAAAATGAAACAAACATTGATACGTAGCAGTAAAACAAAATATATAAACAAAATAAAGGGAGCACACCACACTACATGAATTAAAATGTAAAAAAAGGATCTGGTGCAGTTGGTACATGTAATCCACTCGATAATCTATACATTTCACGCCATTCCATACCTTGAAAAGAAAGTTTGTTGTCAATCCTGCATACTGCATAGATAGCAATTTTCGTATTCCCCCAAATCCCGTAAAAAATAGAATAACAGCGCTTCATGGTTCTGGATTTACAGCTATATTAAAGTTCGCAAAGAGTAGAAGAGTTTTTTCCAGTTGTTAAAGCAACAGTAATTGCTTGAACATGGAGGGTACTTTATTTTACATCAAATCTGGACCTCCTGTTTAATAAAGACATTGGCGGCATACAAAAAAAAAATTGTGATTATGTGCAACATCAAGCCAAGAACTATACTTTTAAACAGAAAAAGAGCTCTTTTTTTGGTTAAAAGACATGAAGATAAGCTTACCGTGAAACATTCTGGAGTCTTGAACTCCTTGTCCAGGAAAACGCTTGATCGGTCAAAGTCTTGGAGGGCCTCACTATCGTAAAGTTTCCTGAAACAGAGCGAAAAGGAGGCTAAATAAAAAGTGTTTGTAAATTTACAGGTAAACAGGGTGCTCACCAGTAACTATACACTTCATACTCATAAAGGTGCGAAGGCATTAAGAAAATTCTCTTAAGCTAGGGTTAAAATACATGTATGTAAAAATGATTTCAACCAGCAAAAAAGCTTTTGTTTCCCCAAAAGTAACCATTACCCTGGGATGCAGCAAGGCTGGTGTGGCACTAAATTTTTTTGGACCAAGGGTAAAGATAATTCTGTTGGGAAACATTCTATATAATATCTGTTGCATTTCAATGATGATTAGAAAATAATTTGAGGTACCTTTGTGCATTTAAGCATCTTTAATGTGTTGAGTACCATCGACTTCAACAACGAAAGAGAAATTTTATATATCATTTGCAAGTACAAGTGTCAAGTACTCATGGAAACTTCAAATTACTATTAAATGATTCGATATACAAATTTAAAAACCTGACAAATTCATACATGTTCATGTGTACTATACTGTACATTTTATATGTTTAATACATTGGCCTTCAATAAAAGTGAAGTACTACATATTTGAAAGTGTTCATTTATCCTGTGATGACAAATTCATCACTATGACAAGTTCATCACCAGGGGTAAACTCATGCACAAGCAGCCATGCATCAAGAATATCCTGTGTACCATCAAAATAAACTAGTTTGTTGCCACGGCAACAGTGTCTATCATGAACCAATTACTCCGCGTTGCCAGTTTGCAGCAGCCGATGGCTACCGAAACATGCACAGATTGCCTGCCAACGAGAACTTCCCATTCTGCTCACCTGGGACTGCAATCAGACACGATCAATATCAACTACACCAATATAAATATGTGACCTCTTGAGCAAATTTCAACAAGGACGCAAATGGCAGGCAGGCTGGCATTGCCTCACATAAGGATGTTAATCCATTCTGTGCAAAAACTAAGTAAAATTAGGCATCCCAGACTTCATTCGTTTGATGTATGTTTTGAGTTCTTTTCATGATAGAAAATACATTCCCATAGAAATGATAGATCAGTTAACAATAATTGATATTAAACATCTTTGGAATAAAAGATAGAGCTGAGCAATAAGCAGCCAGGGATGTGATGGGGTCCTGTCATCTTCTTGTCAAGTCCCCCTTCCCCTACATGTAGATCCTTCCCTTTACATGTACGCCTCTTTTCCTCTTTTATTTTCTTTTGTCTGCCATTTAATAGGAAGGGCAACTCCCCCATGTCCCTTTTAACTACGCCTCTATTTTTACAAACTTTACATTCTTCTTTGCTGTCCCTTTCTTTCTCTTTCCCGTTTCTCCCCCCCCCCCCCCATTGGCATGTGCCCCCATTCAGTAGTTAGGGCACTATAAATATCATGGATTTACAGCTAGAAGGGCATTAACTCTTAAAAATACACGAGATCAATTAATGCCCTTCTGGCTCCAAACAGAGGATAGCCTATAACACATAGAGACCATAGAGGCATAGATTCCAATTTATATTTA
The DNA here is from genome assembly GCA_035222895.1 of Strongylocentrotus droebachiensis. Classification (NCBI taxonomy): domain Eukaryota; kingdom Metazoa; phylum Echinodermata; class Echinoidea; order Camarodonta; family Strongylocentrotidae; genus Strongylocentrotus; species Strongylocentrotus droebachiensis. Next base: position 45,757 of record JAVYIG010004867.1, read on the forward strand.
TATTACAGTGTATAAACCTGTCAACTAAATTAATATCTCTCAAGGTGAACTCTAATGGATGTACTTATTTGGATCATAAAAAATGTAAATGCCAAGGGTACCGGACAACGGTGCTTGATTAATTTCTCAGGCGAGCCGCAAAAATTACATTAAATTGTGGCTCAGCGCTGAGTATTTATTATTCAATGTAAAAATTGTTTGTGCATCCACGGAACCTCTTTTCTGACTTTTTTCAATCACATTTAATGAGATTCCCTAACATTATCAGAGCTGCCAACCCCAACTGAACAAAAATCCTATTCTTTCCCCCCCCCCCCCAAAAAAAAATATCCTATTTTCAAAAATAAATATCCTATTTTTGATCGATAAGTGCTTTCTTTTTTGTTAGACTGTGTTTGCCGACATGTTAAAGAATTATGCATAATAATAATAATAATTATAGGCATTTCTATAGCGCCGTCTATCTACAAATTCTATTCCGAGGTGCATTAATTATTACCCCGGCTTTAGCCTACAATGTAGCTGCATGTTACAGCAGCCCTCCAGTATTTCAAGGAATCAATTCCTACCATGATTGCATGACATTTTGTTGAATATGCAAGAGTTTGTCATAAATGATCGTTCAATGAACCAATGAGCGGCATGTACATGTACATGTAAATGTATTTTTATGGATATTTTTTAATATTTCCTTTGTTCGCTTGATAATTTTTTGTTTGTTCATGCTCAATGAATTGTAAATTGCTCAACTGTACCTTTAAAGTACCAAATCATATTCTGCGCTTGCAGACAATATATGGACCACACATCATCCTGTAAAGTGATTCCGAGGCACCTGCCAGCGAGATGCTTATCCAACTCTCCGCATCCATCAAATTTGCAAGATGGAGATGATATTTACATTATTCATAACAAACTTGGCAGGGCCCAGCCAGAAGTATCACGCCACTTCAAGAGAAGCGTGCAGGCACACAGGCTGGTAAAAGCAAGATAAAAGTCTCCATGAGATTTATGTTCGCTGAAAGCTGAATAATTATTCAGTATGAGCATTATTAATATGTTTTGAGGGTGAAGGTGGCATTTTAATATTTCATACACATGCCTTCCTTGTAGCAGTATGAAATATTGTATTACTAGGCACTGCCCTGATAATGCTTAGAAAAAAAAGATCATAAATAGTTCTTAAGTTTATATAATCTATAGAATGAGAAGCAATCTCAGTCAATGTAGAAAAAATTGAGATGAACTTGTACAGTATTGATAGATGTGCATTGTGTATAACGTTGATGTGATGGTTATTATACCTGACTGCTAAGAAACAATAAATGCTTGTAAGTAAGCAACCAGACGGCCGACGGCTTTAGGTCCTTTCCGAGGGACCTATAGTGAGGATTAATGCCTTACCAAAGGGCACTAGCGCATGACTTGGTTTCGAACCTGGGTCACCGGATTACGAGACCACTGCTCTACCAACTGAGCTATCGCGCCTCCTCTTGTAGCACTGCTCTGCAGAAAAATAATATTTCTAAAATGTCAACAAATTTCTGACCTAAAGAGCACATCTGATAAGATGTTTACAATAAAATAATAACTACATATGTACATGTAATTGTATATCATTCCTACAGTAATACTTTTCCTATTAAAGAATAATATATAGCGCTGTAACATTTGCCTCACATCACCTTGATAGAGTTGATATCTATTTTCAAAAGCCAAATAGCACTATAAAAACAAAGGGCTATCACTTCTTTACCATCAGGTAGACACCATGCAATACAAAATTTCAGGTGAATTTGGAATTTGAAGCAATGAGAGTTAAATTGAGTACATGTACGATGCACGTGAGGGATAACCAGCAAAAGTGCAATCTCTTTCTCCCATCAGAAAACAGCTAAAGAGCCTCCGGTGGAAAATGCAATTACTGTCTCCAACAAGCATCGTTAATCAATCTTTATTCAATTATCCGCCAACTAAAAAAATTAAATTGATAAATTACTCTTCCCTTTTAACGCTTTTAGCAGTGTATGGGGAAGAAGAAAACCCTGCATGTACACTGTACAGCGAGCGTGTGCTTTTTATGATATTGGCCTTTCCTAGTTCCATTTTCTGCTTTCATAATCTTATTTGAAATGAAATATTTCAATGATCTAATATTTGCAGGTGTACATGTTTGTGTAGGTTGCAGAATAAATGCCACTGCTCAATGCAAGTTTGGTAGTTGGTATTGGAAATTCTTTTTCATTCCAATACACATGTATGAACAAACAAATGTACATGTTTATTTCAAAGTTTGAGTACAATGTACTTTTAAGGACACATATGCAGTAATTTAATTCAATGGGTTTAATCTTTAGTAAAATAAAGCTTTATAATCAAAGGTAAAATAACAAAAGGCTGAACAAAAATAATCATGGTTATTGTTGATTAGTTATATTTGCTTTGATGAAACACACAAAATTAAAAGTTGACATCGTCAATTTCATCATTGTTTATTTTTCTGTTTGTTTTTACAGATATGAATTTTCCTTATTTTTACATTGTGCATCTACAGTTTTGTACAAGTACTGTACATTGCCGTTTACAACATTGTTTGCCAAGTTTTTAGATGTTTTTTTGTAATCCTGAACTATGTTAGATAGCACTAAGCTTTATCCATGTTTATACTACTTAATAATACAATTAGAAAGGCATATTTACTTACTGAACAAAGTTGTCAACATGTTGCATGCTGACTTCAAAGTCCTTCCCTCCAAGTTCCTGGCAGTGCAGGGCGATGAAATGGGGCTCCAACCTCTTTATCGTCTAAACAAATAGAAACAGTAATAATATAAATGTTTGCTTGTTTACAAATAAGAATTGAATTGGATTGAATTGATAAGGGTTACTGAACAATATTCATCATTGAAGCTACCGGCACTAGTTTGCACATATCGATGAATCTTGAATTTACAGATAAAAATGCAAGATATGAATAAAAATTTCAACAAATAGCCTAATTAGGAGTATAAATCAAGTTAAAACAAACTTCAAAATAAACTGTACCTTGATATAGAACATGACTATCAAGTCTAAACATGTGGTTAGGGCAAAAGATTAATGAGAAAGGGTGTGCAAGAATCAATTAACCTTTGTACATGGTGGTGAATGTAAAAAACAATAGTTGGTTTTTAAATAGTTTATTCGTTTTAAATAGCTTATTGCCTTATTCATTTGTTTGGGAAACAAGATAAGATCTTCGTCCAAGCTTAAATCACGAGCTTGTTGTTTTGCTTTTTGCTTTAAATACATAAACAATGACTAATTCACTGATTTTCAATTTCCAATCCAAGAATAAGTGGAAGAAAGAACTTCTCTTTAATTGTTCAAGCCAAAATATTCTGTACTGTATAAGTACAATCTAGTGATCTACAGTACATGTATGTTTTTTATGTGTTTTTTATGTGTTTTTTTGTTTCAGCTTCAACTTTCTTCACTAACAAAAATACTTCCACATTCAGTAGTGTCACTGAAGGAATACAGTACATGTACATATGTGTCACACCAGGATCTTGGTTGCAATATAAACCAATTCAATAGCTTATTCCGACAATTTTGCTTGTTTTTTACAACTATAATCACTCAATTATTGTGTAGTTCATTTGACCAAGATCCTCTTAAAAGCATAATGGTTGGAATTGACTTTTAATTGTCTTGCTTTTTAAACAGCAATCACTGCACCATTTTCTGGATCATCAGCTGCCAAATGGGGGCTGGGAATTTTGCCAGCCCCAGGTACCGAAGTAATCTATAATACTATATATTCTACCTACATGTACAGTACACTGTATGTACTGAACCTTCTGATTTTCTCCTCTCCCCCCCCCCCCCCCATCCCCCTTGTTTTTTGTTTTTATTCTCTCTCTCTCTCTCTCTCTCTCTCCATGTTCATCTACAAGGATCTTTTTTTCTTTTTCTATTAACTCTTTGAAAGTCATCAACAAGTAAATTCTTATTATTATTAGGTACATTGCCACTGACGTCCAACATCACAATTAATCATGGTTATCATCCTTAGATTTTAACATGCCTATTATAATGCAATATCTAATGAATCATTCTAACCACAATATCATGATAACAAACAGGGGAAAACTTGGGAAATGTTAATGTTAACTTACCTCGTATAATTTGTCTAACCAGATAGACATCATGTGCACAGGCTAAGGGAATTTAAAGGGAAAATAAAATAAAAATACAATATTAGTCAGGCGTACATAGAAAAAGAGAGGAACATGAGGAACATTTTCAGAGAATGGAAACAATATGAACCATTAATCAAAATTACACCCTTTTACTATCATTTGTCATTTTTAAAAATATATACATACATGTAATTAGGAATATCAAACAATGAAGCAATGAAATGTGTTCCAAAAAAAGTCTTTCACTTTGATTATCCAGAATATAATTAACTAATTTAAGTGATCTCATTGAACTGGGTAATTTACATCTTTGTATCATATTGACACTTTCCAAGAATAATTCAACAATGCACTCACTAAATTATGTTTTGACCAGGTTTCACTTCCTTGTTATCAAATTTTTAGAAAATTAAAATCTGTTAGCAGTTTTTGTTGTTATTTTCTTGTTGTTTATATTGCTTTTATAATGTTTTGTATTGTTTGTGTTTACATAAATCATACAATGGTTGATGTCTACTTCAGGAACAACTTTATCATAAAATGAAATGAATAAGTTCTGGCAGGGGTTACAAAACATACAAATAAAGGCCTGGGGAAAATAGGCTTCTATGCTCACTTTGCTTTCTGAGTCCAGAAACATTTGAAAAAACAATTAAATATATTTATATTTTAGTGGATTTGAATTTTACATAATTTCATATTAATTCTTCCCATTATACTGTCTGAAAGATTGAAACATCAAATCTACTACAAATGTATCTTTTTATCCACTTGAATTTGTACATGAAGCCAAATTATGACTGTGGTTTAATGGAAACTACACTATATAAAGCAGCTCTTTTCAACTTTGATATTTAAACAATTTATTAAACATCCCGAGTCTCCTTGATTACACAATCTTATTCCTGATTCAAGAAGATGACCTTTCATAGACTCCTTCCTACAGGGAAGTTCAGGTGAGTGTCATCGATCTGCTAAGAATAGACCAGACCCCCTGAACGAAACCGATCCAGAAAAATATTGCCCTTCAAAGATTTCTAGAAAATACTTGTACAAGTTGGTAAAATTTTCCTAAAGTGTACCAATCACTGAAAAATATTTTGGTCTGACTACTATAGTAGGAGTTCCATATCATTATTCATTTACTATTCAAGATATGACTAAGCTCCAAATTTTAAAGCAAGTTTAAAGCCCCTCTAAAGTTTTGGGAGCCCAAAATCTGCCCCAAAATTTTGGCAAAAATTAACTTAAATAGTACAATGATGAAAAGGAGATGTCAAACACTTCTGCAAGGATTTTCAATACAGATGTGTTAGAAGACGAATATTGATGACAGAATACCATATTTGGGTTTACTGTTGTATGCAGAAAACCTTAATGTTGTATTGTTTCACTTTAGAGAGTGAGTAGATGAGTAGACTACTTGTACATGTACATGTTTGAAATGAATAGAAAAGGGCCTATACAGTACCTGTCTGGCTTGGGTTCAGAGAATGAGAAAATGAAAAATCTGCCCAAAATGTTAAAAACTTGTTTGACCAATAACGATTCCCTGACTGTATTGACCAAAGCTGTGCTAAGTTTTACATTCATAAGAAGACCAACATTTCATTGAAGATGTATAATAAAATTTGTATTTCTTTGATTACAAAAGTCAAATCTGCAAAAGTGTTTCATACATACTTACATGTACATGTATGTTGACATAATATTGAGAATAAGTAAAAGTATACAGCACATACATGTAATGTACAGTAATAAAAAAAAGGACAAATCTCAAAAAACATGTAGAGATAATCTGCATTATGTATACATGTACGCTGTAGATTATAATAGTATTTCAATCACTTTTTAATATTATTTTTTCCTCTCTTGCAAGGTCATGGACTTTCAAAGTGTTGTTTACTGTACTGCACAAAAAGATCAATAGAGAGAACGTGCCCCTTTCCATTCCTCAATGAATAGGGCCTGATCAATGTTTGGGTCTGGACCAGCATGGTCACTTCCTTCTCCTTTGGACTCAACTCTCAGTAGGGTCATTTACACCGCAAGCAAAAACCAACACTTTCCTCTCAAATTCCAGTATTTTGTCAACAGTTGCTAGGCAGCAATTAAACACTCACCTCTAAAGCGTGGTATCACAGAGAAGTGACAAGGGACACACAACTCACAAAAAAAAAAAAAAAAAATTGGCAAATACTTATAAGTTGTTTTTGTGGGGTTTTCCAGTAGTTGTAAATGATAGTTTTTATTAAAAAATATGCTTTTTCAAAATGTTTTTCTTAAAGTGTAAATAGGCCTTCTGTTAAGTCTTAAGTACATGTACATGTACAATGTTCCATGGTCTGACTTAAAGGTAAAGACCAGTAATGGTCATGCAATTGCATTGTGAAAGAAACGTTGTGGAATCGATCTGAAACGGTTGATCATCTAGCATCTACATCTGCAAGGTTCTGGAATCATCAAAATGATAAGAAATTTGGCCCATTCTTCGTAAAGTTACAAGCACTATACACAGAAAGATGTATATGGGACTACCCTATATCTCTCACACGACCATGAGAGAAACAAATTAACCAAATATATGAATTAGTAGGCAGTTTCCCGGCAAATTTTTTATCATCATGTATTAGTCAAAACATATTCTTTCACATGATTGGTAATGAGAGCTTCCATTTCATTTTTTGAAATTGGGGCGTTTCCAATACTGGTCTTTACCTTTAACCTTCACAAAAATCATCGAGTGATGTAATACCAAAGTTTGTTAAGGAAACCTTTAATACTAGGTCATAAGATCAATTTGGCTGAAAGGGGGCTCAAATCCTGGCAGGTCATTGTTCTGATTTCTTTTCAAAGACCCTTATTAATTGAGAATTGGCCCTGAATGTGTTGTATTGAGTACCGGTATGTGTTTAGAATTTGCCCAATGAAGGCTGTGCATATCATGGTATGTAAATACAAGTTTGCATCAGCCTCAACAATTGAGGATTATACATGTAGAACTGTACAATGTGGCTTTCAGATGATTTCTGTTGTTTAGTAGTGTTGTTGTTATTGGGGGAGGGGGGTAAAACTAAATACATGTACTGAACATGCAGATCAATAAAGAACCTGTACTAGTTTACAAGTATCCATGTAGGGACCAACATGAGGGCCTACTTCTGTGTGATATAGGAATAAAGGGGAAAGCTAGTAATGTACATGTACTAGAAGGTGTCCCAAGAGTTCAAGAATTAAATTAAATTTAAAAAAAAAATGAAAAAAATACTCCTTAATGATAACTCTAGCATATATATATAAAGCATGTACATGTACTGTATTAAAGTGATAGGCCTTCAAATTCAATATAACATTTATGTACCAGTAACAGTTCTGTACTAGCTTTCAGGATTTACGTCAATAGAGAGTTAATGTTACTACGTGGATCAATTCCACTCTGTAGCTAAGTGACTCTCACCAGCTAATTACATTACAAACAATTAATTTCAGAGTCATCTTAATTACCCACAGATAAAATGTACATGTACATGTAAAATGTATACTGGTTGTGTTGCATTGTATCATTATGCCTTTGAGGTGGTGTCCGCCCACAATATTACAGTCCTCTTCCCTTTTCCCTCTACCGGTATTCATTTACCTACAGTATTGAATGAATGTACGGTACTACAAAAAAGTTTAGTTGACAAAAGCTGCAGGGCAAGGCCAAGCCTTTTGTTTGCTACATATAAAAGAAACATCACATCCAATATTTTAGTCTATTCATTTTATCCCTAATAGCGCTCAGATTAGACCAAATATGAAGTGAAATGATATGTCAATTCATTTTTCATAACTCCTCGATAGTTGGTAACATAGATCTATAGTGAAAAAATACATGGGAGCAGTGAGTGATTTAACTAAATTGAAAAAGAGATCTGGTTAAAAAAAACATGATTGTGAATAAATTTTATCACATTATAGTCATACAGTGTACATGTATACTGTACTGTATGTAGAACATCAAATCTAAAAGAGCTCCCTCGAACAGAATAGAATTTTTGCAGGTGTACTGTACATGTACATGTATTGGACACCAAATTTCCAAATACCTAAAGAAGTTCCCTGAACAGGAAAAATAAACATGTACCTGTGCAACTAAAAAATAAAGTACCGGTAACGGTAATCAATTTTGCTATTGCAATCATTTGCCTGTATTCACCTATCTCGATGGGCTTCATCTAGGCCTGTAACCGATGATCGGATCGGGGGCCGATCTTGAGCAGATCAGGGGTGATCGGATAATAATTTTTGATCGATCAATAAAAATGATCAGAAAAAAATCGGCAGATTTTTTTTTTTTTTTTAATGCTGAAAATTGTGAAGTTTTTGGCTATCAAAAGCTTTTAAAAATTCATAGCTGGGATTATTTTGTCATTTGGAGTTGTTGTAGACCATGTTTGTTGATATTTAGTGCCTTTTCATGACTTTGAAATTAATAATAGTGGTCTAAGAGAAGAGGCAAAACATGAATTTGTTTTGAACATTTGATAGCCAAAAACTTGACAATTTTCGTCATTAAAGAAAAAAAAAAGAAAAAAAAAAAATCAGCCGATTTTTGGGGTCAATCTTCCGATCCGATATCATACCGATCAAAGGTGCGAGGGTGTCGCTCCGATCTTCAGATCCGATCAGAGCCCCAACTTACATTTTCTGTAAGTATCTTTTAATAACTTCCAGTGTTTTGCAGTAATAATTGCTGATGATAAGGGAAAGAGATGACTTTGAAAGCTAAATATGTGAATATATTGTACTTCTCTCTCTGAGAGGAAAGCATCGACTGAAATCACTGACTAAAATCAATTCAACTTATTTTGACAGTGAATCTACATGTAGATCAAAACTTACCTCTTCAAATATCGAGCCCACATTGGCTGTAATGAGCAAAACTCCTGGCTCCATTTCCATCTCCATGACAATAGACTGATAAACTGTTCAGGTCTTTGATAAGAGACTCTTGTCTCGTTAGAGTTCCTCCAAGTGGCAGGAGGACTTTATTCCTCTTACACAAGTATAGGTTGCCCTTTTTTTCACTTTTTACACAATTTCTTTCCAAATAGCATTCCAATCGTATGCAGAAAAAATGTCTCAATGAAGTTGCCGCACAATCTCTATGCTAGGAATCGGTTGATGGTCGATTTGATTTTAAGCATTCTCAGTTTCAGCCTTGCGTTGTGATTTTTTATTTATTCTTGTGAATCCTGCAGACCAGCCTGTCTGCTCTCGTCATTGTTGGCTGGGATCAATCACTAAACTGAGGCTGAAGTATCGACAATAGCACTTTTCTGTGGCCAATACAGGAAAACACACAGAATACAACTGTACGGCTTCCTTCCTTCCACAAAGTACGTGGAATCAGTCAATAGGTGAATGATCCTGGTGAATTGGCTAAATCTAACGTTTTGTTCCTGATTAGGACTTAAATGTCCTTCAAACTGGATTAGATAAAAATAGACAGCTCTTGATGTTTGCCTCCCACTTCTGTACTAGTTACTCCAGGTCAAAAGTTTAAACTGTATAAAAATAGAAGAAAAAAAGAAGAAGAGGACAATTATACACAACAGTTTTTAAGGTCATATGAATTTGTACATGTGTGAGGAAAATAAATATTTACATGTCTAGTATATCAACATAAACATCAAATACATGAACAAGTGTGGTATAAATGGACCTAAGAATTTTAGTTTTTTTTTATCAGCAATTTCATGTACAGATTTTCAACAGGAAATCATGAACAGATTTCTCAAAAGTTGAATACTCTGCAAATAGAAATTGGAGGAAGATTCCATATTATACAGGTACATACAGTAAACATCATACATGTATACTTGTAATGTACTGGAGTACAAGTACAAAGTATAGTTTACAACTTTAATTTAGCCTAAATTATCAAATGGAAATTCAATACATGATTACCAAGATACCTGAATTTAGCTACCAACAACCATGGCCAATTAAAAGAACAGGTACTGTAGAAAAAGAAATCTGATGAGCCAAGAATTTTTCTCTTCAAATGAGGGTCTATAGTATGTCTGATTCAATGTTTAGAAAGGCAATGATTTTTTTTCCCTCTCATTCTCTTTTTCATTAAAAAATAATAGTAGAAAAATGATTAACACAATGGACATTACAAACAAAATAAATAATGGTCAAGATTCTAATTGTGGTGACCTGTAAATTATTTAACTTAAGGAAATCCACTATCCATTCTCCATGCAGGTAGTCTTTTCAATGAAAATTTACATTTACACGTCCATTTTTACTTCTCCACATCAAATGAACGCCTTGAACAGTAATCTTGAGTTCTGGTCATAACAGAAAAATTGCTCACATACCTTAATCAGTTTTTTTTTATTTAGTTATTTGTCAATCAGAGAATCCTGGATATGTCACTAAGAAAGAAGAAATAACTGAGTAATCTGTCAATTAATTTCTTTGCATTAAAAGTCTTTTAAAGGACAAACTTTTCAATAAAATTTGTCACACGCTCACAGTCTGTCCATTTTCCTTGAAGCTACTGCGCGCGGTGAGATTGGCAATCACACAAACTGTATTGCGTACATGTAACCTCCCCTTACTAATCAATACAATGCACTTCAGTCTCTGTATAGAGCCGGTCAGTGGAGACAGACATACATGTACAATGTACAGTCTCAGCTCAATGGAACAACCATCAATATCGGAGACTAAAGCTTTTGGTCTACCCTAGTGCAAATGTGCATTAGAGCCAACTAGATCAACAATTCAACACTGTACGGTGTACATACTGATCTAGATATCATTAATGCAATAAATCAACCTCACTACCTGGCATTTCAACCAATTCATTATACGGTAACACAAATATAATCACTGACCTTGTTTAATTACAAAGACATGAATAGGAAGGAACTAACACAAACAAATTCTAGACTTAGTCTACAGTAGATCTACATCATGTAGTAGTACGACACCACAAGGTTACAGTTTACACCACTCACAAACCAGCAGGGCATCGTTTCACGAAACTGTCGGAAGTACAAGTTCACCACCAACGTACATCCCATTGAAATGATTGTATTACCTTTACCCGAGATTCTGGAAGAATGGTGTGTTCTCAGCAGTCGGGCTTCCAGTTCAATTTCATTTTCTTCCTTCTCGTAGTTGCAATAATTAGTATGCAATAGTAGGCTACTAATACTAATATTATACTAAATTACTAATACTACTAGGATGTTTATTGTCAGTGAACTTGTACTTAGTCAATAATCATCATGCTTATCTGCTTATGAATATGAATGATGTCGTTTATGACGCTTTCGTGAAACGATGCCCTGGCTTGCACATCTACTCATGCATGTCATGCATTAATTGAGTTACTCAGATAAATCAAACTCAATTTACGTACCTGTTATTTTTAACATTACAGCTACAAAGAGTCAGTGTAGTAGTTTCAAGTGATTGTCATTCTAGAAATATGAATCGCAGGCTAGCTAGTACACTAGATCTATAGATCTAGGCCTGAGTCAGTAACTTCTGCACTTGCCGCGATACACAGGATACGTGTTGACAACGGGTACCAGCCCTCTAGCTCGGGGCAACACTCACTCCACTGCACCGTACACACGCACATAGAATGACGGCGACACTAGAACGAAACACGCCTAAATTTGCGCCAGTTAAAATCGCTTTACAAATTGTGGTATCAATGGCCAACTTACCCTGTTAGTTTATCTGGAATGATATGACGTCAATCGGTAGTACTCAAGCCTCAAGGCCGAATTGTCCCTGCCAACAACATACCATGTAATCAACTGACCGTGGATCACTACAGTGGATAGCGCCTGGTAGTGCAGTGATATGATGTACCGTGGTACCTTACCGGTGTATACCGCACACGAATGTACGGTACGCATTCAGCGAGCGCGATATCGGAAAGAAGAAAAACAAACGAGAGGGCGAACTCCATCCAAAGATGCAACCATGGATGCATCACATCAAGTACCGGTACTTGTTAGAAATCCGTAAAAACTGGCGTCGAAATATCTGCATAGATGTCTGATTTCTGGAAGTAATAACAATTCCAGTCTAACGATGGTCGAATGGGGTCTATCCCTTTCCTCTCACCATTTGCAAATCCCACTGAAAATATACTTAGGCCGCATAACCGGGGGAGGGGCGGGGGCTGCATGTAGCCCCCCCCCCTTTTTTTTAATAGACACGTTTTATTGTACATAGTAGAAAACGATAGTTCATTATGGGGGGAGAGTTTGACCCCCTCACAGTGGCGGATCTAGGGGGACGGGGTACCGGGCCCCAGTTCCCTGGCCCCTAAAACAGGGAATATAACCTTTAAAAAAAATACAATAGAAAACAGACCCCCTGCCCCTGGCGCAAGGGGGGGGGGGTGTTGATTCGGGCATTCGGCGCTAAATATTTTCTCACGAATTTGGCAGTAAACAAAATTAGTGCTCGTACCCCAAAAACAACGAAATCTTTTTCTCGTTCCTAATTGTTAATGCAAAGCCTTGGGTGAGGAGAACAGCTAGACTGAACCATTTCTAATCATTGAGCAAATGATATTATATAGAAAAGAAAATTAAAAAATGTACAAACTAAGGAGAAATGAGGGTAAAAATGCATATCCACCACCTCGATACACGAATATGAAAATATTCAGGAATCCCAGAATCATTCTATTTTCTTAATGTTCCGAGCAAGTGAAGCGAACAAGAATTGTAAACAAAAATGTTATAACGCTCGATATTCGGGTTATAAAAGCACTTCGTTATGATTACTTGTTGTTTATGAAATGTTTTTCTTTGACAATTTAATAACTGTTGTTCAGATACCGTAAATAACGTTGTATAAACCGCCCTCGTGTATTAACCGCACCCCTCTTTTTCGCCCTTAAAAAAAAAAAAAAAAAAAAAAAAAAAAAAAAACTTTTTTTTTTTTGTGTGTGTAAGATCATTACGGTACTGTAAATTAAAAAACAGTAGGGACCTAGGATAGAACCTTGTGGTACACCATGTAATAGAAGAAAAATTGGAGGAATTATTATTATAAACTACATATTGAGATCTATCAGAAAGATTACTTTCAAACCAAGATGACAGACAAATTTGAGTGTTGTTCTAGTTTCCGAGTGGTGAGTCAACACACCGATTACCGAGCTGGGAGACATTGCCAGGCATAGCGCCAGGTGGAGGGGCATAAATTGAAACTTTAAAAAAAAAAAAAAAAAAAAAATTTTTTTTTTTTTTTTTTTTGGGTGTACCGTGTATAAACCGCACCCCCGACTTTGAAATTTTTTCGGCGGCAAAAAAGTGCGGTTTATACACCGTTATATACGGTATATGTTTTGTTTTGTGTCGGACCCGACGGAAAACCAGCTTTCCCATGTCGGGTAAGCTGAATGTGGGCAAAGTCCACCGTATCTCATTCATTGTTAATATGTTTTTATATACGGAAATAAATACTACTACATGCAGGCGCGTACACAGGGGGGGGGGGGGGGTTTAGGGGGTTAACCCCCCCCCCCCCCCCTTTGGCATTTTTATATGTGTAAACCCCCCCAAAACCCCCCCCCCCCTTTGGATTTTTTTTTTTTAATTATTAAAAAAAAAAAAAAAAAAATTATCCCCATGGCTGACCTAAAACAGATGACCTTACCCCCCCCCCCCCCAACGGAGCAAAATGTCAAATTTTCAAATATCGAGGCAAAAAAAAAAGGGTCCCCCCCCCCCTTCTTCAGGATTCATAAAATATTTTGAATTTTGGTCCCCCCCCCCAAAAAAAAAAAAAAAAAACACAAAACGATATCGAGATAGCGCGCGGTTTCATTAGCTATTGACATTGTGCTGTTATCGTTCAACAATGGCGGCGATTTCAACTGAGTCCGAACTCAATGAGACAACTTGCAGGAAAGATTTCAACTTGCCATGGATCAAACGTGATCTGGTGTGTGCCACAAAACAATGTCAAGAAATGGGGCTTTTACAAAGTGCAAAGTGGTAAGTGTTTCCATGAAATAAAAATAAAGTAGATCTAAACAATATTTAGTTTCATGTTTGATTGAGACAGCCATTTCAGCATGTGGGACTGGGGTAAACTGCTGGTACTCGCTGGAGCTAGCTGTCGCCGCAGCGCGGCTAGCGGGAGCTCAGACTCTGTGTTGTGTGTTTATGTCTGTGAGTGTGATGACTTTGCCTCTTTGACTATGCCAAAACTTTGGGAGCGCGGAGTGCATGTCATCTATGATCTAACACTTTAAGTCAGTTACCTCAAGAAAATAACATATCAACAATCTGTCTCCACTCAGTCATTGGAAAGTAATCTTTGAGTTTGACTGTCTTTGGAGTTCGGTTAGCTTAGGAATTAATAAAACACATGTAGAATATCGCCTCAGCAGCAGCCAGTGCAAGTGCCAGAGCCTGTGCATTTGCCACTGGCACTGGCACTGTACTTAAATTTCGTAAACATTTGTATGTCTTTTGTAAGAAAGAAAAAGAAAGACGGTTAGACTTTCAAAGAAAGTGGATTGTCGTGTTTTTGCCTTTTGTCAGTTTTGATAATAATTGCTATTGTCTGTCAAGTGTCATGTCAATCATCTGGCATGTCTGGAAATGTTTTAATTTCATATGCATTGAACACCTTCTTCGCCACTACATTCACTGATGAGGATAAAGGGCACATTCCAAAACTCCCACAAAGACTAGCCTTAATGGCTCCCTTGAAATGTTTTTTTATGATATTATTCAAGGGAGCCTTAACCGCCTCCTATACCACTGCACGGAGAGGTAGGTAAACAACATCTCAAATGTGTCCAAAATCACACTTTCCCGCACCCGACCAATATTGGACAGTGGCTTTGATGAATTTTATGTTAGTTGTAATCGTAATTACATCCTGAATTTAAAAATCGGAGGTAAAAATAAGGAAAAATTAGCAATTTTCTTACCAGACCGATACAGCTTACCGTAAATAACGTTGTATTAACCGCACTTTTTTTACCGCCGGTAAACATCAAAAGTTGGGGGTGCGGTTTATACACGTTACAGACATAAATCATGCTGCAAATTGTGAGAAGTCCGTCTCTACTAATGTTGTTTTACTTATTCCATTGGTGGTTAGAGCATGTTATAAACAAATGATATGAAAACGCCAGTTTATTATTTAATATGTAAACTAAATTTGATAAAAATATAAGTGGAAAGACGGCACATTCTGGCCGAGAAGCCACGCTATCTAGAGCGGGTATTGGCAGCCCATCGCGCACCGAAGCCACCCCTAGCCGTCCCCGTGCCCAGACAAGTCCGATCTCCTCTTAATCCGTAACCAACTGGAGAGAAGGACAAAAGAGACAACATGTACTAGACATTGATTGACACTATCCAAGTCAAAATGTTCCCTATGTTTTGTCCGAGATGTCCATTGTTTCATCTTAAACATCGCTAAGACTCACCAACCTTTTGGGCTGAGTTAGTCTCCCAATAACAATAAAACAATATGGCTGTCCACGTCCGCCGGCGTGCGTCCCGCTCGATTGATCAAGCTAATACAATAGCAGGCTTTCTTTCACAACCGCATGCTTTGATATCGTTACTGCTTTTAGAATGCGCTTGTTTATCATGACATGTTTTTTTCCTGGCGCGATGCGCTGTACTAAAGTGAATCAGGGATAACTTTGAATCTTAATTTTAGTCTTCATATTTTATTGATAATATGAAGAATATTCTAACAACTTCTTTTATCATTATTTTGCAGGTATCGGAAGTCGATAGGCATTGTTGAGTTACACGAGGTTGGAGCAATATAGCCTCGACATAATAAATAGAGCTATAATGTTTTTATTAGGATGATTAACCCCATTATGAGAAACCTTTCATATTAATGCTAACAGTAGAATTATTTTATGACATGTGGCGAACATATTTAAAACAAATTGAGAACTATATGCATGATCCATGTGATAAATGGATTGAAATGCGATAATGAACTTAAAGAAGAGAGGGAGAGGGAATTAATCTGTTAATGACAGTGAGAAGAACATGAAGAAGAGATTGCTTAGACTACATTTGGTATGTTTCAAACTTATAAACGTAGATTATAGATTGAAATGAAGACACGTATATTATGTACTTCTTCAAGGAGAGAGAGAGAGAGAGAGAGTGAAAGAACAGAATGACAGATGATAGGAAAATGCCGTTATGGTTTTGTTGAAACCTACGGTACAATATTGATGGATTGAAACTTCAAAGAGAGAGAGAGAAAAAAAAAACAGAATGAAAGATAATAGGAAAATACAGTAATTATTTTGTTGAAACCTACGGTACATAAATTGAAATGTGGAATAAATGTGCATGTAATTTAAGGAGATAAGATGGTACGAGTCAAAGATCAGAGCAAAATGTTTTGGTGATATCTACCGATAGGTGTATTATCAGGGGGGTGGGGGGGGGGGGGTGCTCGGTTATCATTTTTATACAAGTCACAACCAAGAGGAAACACCGAATATGAATTAAATGGTCATCTGGAATCAATCAGGTAAGGCAATGATCGATATTATATCATACGTAGAAAGCAAGAAGTCGTCAGCGTGCCTGGCTACGCGCTATAATTATAATGCATGTCGATCTCGTCATGTACGGTACTAAATGATGACCCAAGTTTACACACCGTTACAACATGGTGATTTCCCTCGATTAATTGAACATAATAAACCGTAGACCATATCTATTTCTTGACGGATTAATCTACCTTGCAATCAATAGCATTATATTTGCGGCGCGATAAGTAATTTCTTACACATTTCACTGGCTCTGTTTGATTGCAAATCGTAGCGGTACTTGTACATGCAAGCATGCCATGGTATGTATTGCACAATATCCGCCAAGCTAGTTGCGCTGGTGGAGCCGGAGACGGCGCCCTTTTTTTTTAATTATAAAAGGGTTACTTTTCGATAAATGTAATAATTTCTGTCGGCTACCAAAAATATTACAACTCTTCAATCAAATCGAAGAAATAGTAGCTTAATATTTGTCACTGTTAGATGTATGATATATACCGGGGTTTATATATTTTTAAAAGAGAGAGAACTGATGTGTCACAATAGCTTTATTTTAAACTGTCAATCGAAAATTAAAAGAAGCGAGTACCGGTGTGATAAGGTATATGGATATATACCGGGGTTTATATATTTTTTAAAGAGAGAGAACTGATGTGTCATAATAGCTTTATTTTAAACTGTACATCGAAAATTCAGAAGCGAGTACCGGTATGATAAGGTATATGGACATACACCGGGGTTTATATCTTTTTTAAAGAGAGAGAACTGATGTGTCACAATAGCTTTATTTTAAACTGTCAATCGAAAATTAAAAGAAGCGAGTACCGGTGTGATAAGGTATATGGATATATACCGGGGTTTATATATTTTTTAAAGAGAGAGAACTGATGTGTCATAATAGCTTTATTTTAAACTGTACATCGAAAATTCAGAAGCGAGTACCGGTATGATAAGGTATATGGACATACACCGGGGTTTATTTTTTTTTAAAGAGAGAGAACTGATGTGTCATAATAGCTTTATTTTAAACTGTCAATCGAAAATTCAAAAGCGAGTACCGGTTTGATAAGGTATATAGACATACACCGGGGTTTATATATTTTTTAAAGAGAGAGAACTGATGTGTCATAATAGCTTTATTTTAAACTGTCAATCGAAAATTAAAAAGCGAGTACCGGTTTGATAAGGTAGACATACACCGGGGTTTATATATTTTTTAAAGAGAGAGAACTGATGTGTCATAATAGCTTTATTTTAAACTGTCAATCGAAAATTAAAAGAAGCGAGTACTGGTATGATAAGGTATACGGATATATACCGGGGTTTATATATTTTTAAAAGAGAGAGAACTGATGTGTCACAATAGCTTTATTTTAAACTAGTCAATCGAAAATTCAGAAGCGAGTACCGGTGTGATAAGGTATATGGATATATACCGGGGTTTATATATTTTTTAAAGAGAGAGAACTGATGTGTCATAATAGCTTTATTTTAAACTGTCAATCGAAAATTAAAAGAAGCGAGTACCGGTATGACAAGGTATATGGATATATACGGGGTTTTATATAATTTATAAAGAAAGAGAGATGAGTTTCGTATGTTTAGATCTCTCTATATTTTGTATTTGTTTGTAAATTGAACATTTTCAGCCTGCGAGCTGCTTGTATGCTGTTCTTTTGCACTAAACCAAACTAAACCAAACCAAATCTATTGTTCGTTCGTTAAACAATGCGCACAAGAAAACAACTTCGCTACTTAAATCACTTCCTTTGTAAGGATGAGCATTAGCGGTGTCCATTGATATCGCTCGCGGATCCTTTGATGACTGATCTTGGCTGTCACCATCTCCAGCTCGAAAAGTATATAAGACAGGATGATCGCCTTGTTAATCATGCGTTCTTTCACTCTCATCGGTAAAGACATCATTCTCTCCGGATTCAAGTTCATCGATCTGCCACCAAGCTACCTATCAACCACCGATCTGCCACCAAGCTACCTATCGACCACCGTGATTCAATCGTACTACCCATAGCGACAATGCCTGCAAGGCGATCATTCTCAGCGGCCATCAAACTCTCCGTCTGCCGGTATGCAGAAGAGTTTGGTAACCGAGCGGCAGCACGGCAGCACGGGATTGACGAGTCGGTGATTCGGCGTTGGCGAGAGGGAATCGACAAGATCAAGGCGATGCCAAGTAGGAAGAAAGCCAGGAGAGGGAAGACTGCGAAGTGGCCATCGTTGGAGGAGAAACTGGTCGAGTGGGTCCACGAAAAGCGGAAGGAGGGTCTCGCCCTTTCAACTGTCGAGCTCTGCATCAAGGCACGGTGCATTGCTGAGGCCGACGGTATCGATGACTTCCCTAGCTCTCGGATGTGGGCTCATCGCTTCATGAGTCGCCATGACTTGTCCATCCGCCGTCGCACTCACATCGCCCAGAAGCTTCCTGACGACCTTGACGAGAAAATCACAAACTTCCAGCGCTTCATCATCCGGCAGAGGCGAGAACATCAATACCCGCTGAGCCGTATCGGGAACGCCGACCAAACCCCGCTGACCTTCGACTTGCCACGGGCAAGGACCGTTTCCAAGAAGGGAGAGAAAACAGTGACGGTGGTGACCACAGGTCACGAGAAAGATCGGTTCACTGTTATGCTCTGCTGTACGGCTGATGGGGGGAAGCTCCCTCCCTACATTGTTTTTAAGCGCAAAACAATGCCTAAGGTGACCTTCCCGAAAGGTGTCATCGTTAGGGTCCAGGCGAAGGGGTGGTTTGACGAGGAAATCACCAAGGACTGGGTTAGGACGGTGTGGGCTCGGCGAGATGGCGGCATCTCGAGAAAGCGTAGTCTGTTGGTCCTTGATGCCTTTCGTTGCCACAAGTCGGAGCCAACGAAGAACGTCCTGCGGCACCATAACACCGACATCGCCATCATCCCTGGGGGGATGACATCGTTGCTGCAGCCCCTTGATGTCTCCATCAACAAGCCTTTCAAGAGCGGCCTGCAGCAGCGGTGGACTTCTTGGATGATGGAGGGGGAGAAAACTCACACCAAATCGGGGCGGACACGCAAGGTGGATCTGCCAACCATCTGCCAATGGATAGCCGACGTGTGGGATTCGATCCCAACCGAGATGGTGAGGCGTTCCTTCCTGAAGACCAGCATCTCTAATAACCTCGACGGGACTGAGGACGATCTCATCTGGGAGGACAGTGACGACGGAAAAGACGACGACGAGGCATCGGATGGAGAGCTACGGGGAATCTACGAGGACTCCTCCGACGAAGAGGATTTCTACGGGTTTTAAATAACCGAATACCTACCGGTACACCCAAACGGCCCTTTTCAGGGCCACAAATGATCAAGAAAGATACCAAAATAAACACTTTTGTTTGTCCTTTCACTTCTATTTTTCCCGCTTTCTCTCTCGATCAGTCTCTTTTATCGGCATTCATTTCCTTCATTCATTTCTTTCATTCCATCGGCTTACTTTTTGTTATAAAAGCCTTATCAAACATCAGCGATATTTAATTGTTTTTGCTTTCCCATTTTCTCTTTCTCTCTTTCTTTCTCTCTCTCTCTTTTCTTTCTTTCCGTCGGCTTATTTAAGTTATAAAAGCTGTATTAAACATCAGCGATAATTAATCGTGACACTCTCTCTCGTTCTCTTTACTTTGGCATTGATTTCTTTCTATCCTCCCGTCGGCTTACTTATTCTAAATGCCTTATTAAATATCAGCGTTTGTTTTCGCTTTCTCTCTTCGAAGTCTCTTCCTTTTCTCAAACGCTGTTGGTATCTGCAATTTTTTTCATTCATTTCTTGCTTTCCGTCGGCATGCCTCTTGTCGCTTCCCTCCCTTCGATCTGTCTCATTTTGTCCTCAAATGCTGCCATGGGGGTATCTGCAATCAGTTTCTTCATTCATTTCTTTCTTTTCGTCGGCTTACTTTGTGTCATAAAAGCCAGTAAAATCGGCGATATTTAATTGTTTTCACTTCTCCCCAACCCACGATTCGTCTTTTTTTTTTTTTGATATTTAAGTGGCACTCATTTCTTTCGTTCCGTAAAAGCCAGTAACATCAACAATTTAAACTTTTTTTTTTTCCCGCTTGCAAAAAAAAAAAATAGAAGGAAAAAAAAAAAAAAAAAAAAAACATTTTTTTTTTTTTTTTTTTTTGAGGGCGAAAAAGAGGGGTGCGGTTTATACACGAGGGCGGTTAATACAACGTTATATACGGTAGCTCCCTTTTCACGTGTAGCGTGTGAATTCACGATCTCTACACAATGGTGATGACCTCTGACTGGCACTTCGTAAATGTGCTGCTGCCGTATAATGCGCCGAATAACACTCGTACAGCGCATTTTACGGAAGCAGCACAATCACGGAAGTGGTTAGTGGTTACTCAAGCAAATACAATAAGATCATGAAAAGTTTAGTATCTTACAGACAATAATTTAAACACATTAAGTTAGACTGTACTTATACAAAGCTTTTTATTTCACCAAATGCTGCACCATTAATATTTAGAGCAGGCGCGGATCCAGGATTTCTTAGGGGGGGGGCCCACTTTTTTTTTTTGGTCCGAAAAAAAATCGTAACGACGTAGCCAGCCGCTAAATAAGCGAAGGGGGGGGGGGGGGGGAAGAGGACACTTTTTGTTTTGGGTGTCGAAATTTGAAAATTTGACATTTTGTTCCGTTGGGGGGGGGGGGGTGAGGTCACCCTTTTTTAGGTCAGCCATTGGCATATTTTTTTTTATTTATTTTTTTAATTAAAAAAAAAAAAAAAAAAAATCACAGAAAAGGGGGGGGGGGGTTTGCTCCAAAATAAACACATAAAAACCCGAAGGGGGGGGAGGGTCAACCCCCTAACCCCCTCTCCCGCGCAAAGTTCGGAAGCTTTTACGTTTCATTAAATCATTAGAGAAAGAAGACGATTCGTTGTACTGTTCTCGACTCTTAATCCTTATCTGAATTCAGTCTTCCCCTCCTCCCTCCCACGCGAAGCGCGGAAGCTTGTACGTTTCATTAAATCATTAGAGAAAGAAGACGATTCGTTGTACCGTTCTCGAAAATAATCCTCGTCTGAATACAGCTTTTACGTTTCATTATTAATCATTAGCGAAATAAGACGATTCGTTGTACCGTTATAACTTTTAATCCTTGTCTAAATTCAGTTTCCCCCCTCCCACGCGAAGCGCGGAAGCTTTTACGTTTCATTAAATCATTAAAGAAAGAAGATGAGTCGTTGTACTGTTCTCGACTCTTAATCCTTGTCTCAATTCAGTTTTTCCCCGGCTTCGACGTTTCATTAAATTTTTAGAGAATGAAGACGATTCGTTGTTCCGCTCTCGAAAATAATTTAGTTTCCCCCACCCGTGCGAAGCGCGGAAGCTTTTACTTTTCATTAAATCATTAGAGAAAGAGGAAGATTCGTCGTACCGTTCTCGACTCTTAATCCTTGTCTAAATCAATTCCCCCCCCCCCTTCCGCGCGAAGCGCGGAAGCTTCGACGTTTCATTAAATTATTATAGAAAGAAGACGATTCGTTGTACCGTTCTCGACTCTTAATCCTTGTCTAAATCAATTCCCCCCCCCCTTCCGCGCGAAGCGCGGAAGCTTCGACGTTTCATTAAATTATTATAGAAAGAAGACGATTCGTTGTACCGTTCTCGACTCTAAATCCTGAATTTCAAATATGTTCTTTGTCTATTCCCTTTTCTTCCTACGTCCTCTTCCTTTACACTCCTCTCTTTTTGGCCGGCGTTTATTGGGGGACCACCCCACCGCCCCCTGGCTACGCGCCTGCTGTCAGATGAACATATGTTGATACCTTGTCCGCCCCGGAAGCTCAGGGGTTTAAGGTTTTAATTTACGGTCAGATTAGCATTCAGGGGTCCGCCTTAGCGCCCTAGACGGGGTCCAAGGGGCAGAGCCCCGGAAGTTCAGGAGTTTAGGCATTTAATTACGGTCAGATTAGCATTCAGGGGTCCGCCTTAGCGCCCTAGACGGGGTCCAGGGGGCAGAGCCCCGGAAGTTCAGGAGTTTAGGCATTTAATTACGGTCAGATGAGCCTTATTTTGATACCTAATTGTTACAATGGCAGGTCATTGGCTTTGGGTTCAGGGGGCGGAGCCCCGGAATCTCAAGTGCTTTAGGCACTCAATTACGGTCAGATGAGTATCGAGGGGCCCGCCTAAGGGCTCTTGGTTGGGTACAGGGGGCAGAGCCCCCAGAAGCTCAGGGGTTTTAGGCGTTTAATTACGGTAAGATGAGCATTTTTGATACCTTATTATTTGTGACACTAGCAGGACACTATTTAGCGTGGGGTCTAGGGGGCAGAGCCCCCAGAAATCAGGGGTTTTAGGCATTAAATGACCGTCATATGAACATGTAAGGGCCCGCCTTAGGGCCGTAGGTGGAATCCAAGGGGCAGAGCCCTTAGGATTTTAGGCATTAATTTTAATCATGATCAGATGATCATATTTTGATACCCCATTATAATGTGACACTGGCAGTTAACTATTTTTTCTTTCTCGCTCTCTTTCTTTCTATTTCTCTTTAATATACTTTTTTAAAGAAAGTGTGGGGGGAGGGGCTCGAGGATCCCGATCCCCGCCGTTCCGCGGGCCCTGATATGTAGGCATCTCAAGAAGCATTTTCCTGCCTGGCTGTAAATTTAGGAATTTTTCATTTTCCAACAAACGCATGAAGTGAGGAAAATTATCTCATTTCAGCATTATTTGTTAACAACCGTTATGGAATTATATATAAACCACGTTTGAATTTTATTTCTCCAACCCCCTTCCCCTATCAGTATGCCAGTGCCCCCCCCCCCCCCCCCCCCCCCCCCCTCCGATCTACACCTTGTTGGCGGGAAAATTGCAACTGATATCCCTTACGTTTCTTCATTCTCTTTTTTTCCTTTCCTTTTCTCTCCTTTTTCACTTTTCCTTCCCTTCCTTATCTCTCTTTTAGGTTTGCTGGGGGGGGGGGGGAGGGGCACGGTCATTTCGGTCCCCAACCCGCTCCACACATTGTTGGCGGGATTAACCGCAACTGATCTCCGCTTCTTTTCTCCCTTTTCTTTTGTTCTTCCTCTTTTTGTTCCCTTTTAGCTCTCCTCTTTTCCTTTTCCTTCCTTCTCTCTTTTTTTTAGCGGGGACGGGGGGGGGGGGGGGGGGGGGGGGGGGAGGCTAGGGTCTTTTGCCCCCCCCCCTCGATCCACAACTTGTTGGCGGGAAAATTGCAACTGATATCCCCCTTCTTTTCTTTTCTTCTTGCTATTTTGTCCTTCCCTTTATCTCCTCTTTATCTTTTTTCTTTCCCTTTCCTTCCTTCTCTTTTATTTCTTATTGGGGGGGGGGGGAAGGGGGAGGCAAGTCCTCCCCCCCCCCCCGATTTCCTTCTTCCCTCTTTTCTTTTCTTCTTCCTCTTCTTTTTTCCCTTTCTCTCCTCTTTCCCTTCTTTTCCTTCTCTCTCTCTTTTTTTTTTTTTTTTTTTTTTTGCGGGGGGGGGGGCCAAGGCACGCTCGGCCCCCCCCTGGATCCGCGCCTGATTTAGAGACATATGGGCAGTGTTTCACACAAAAATCGTCATAAGGTACAAGTTCACTGTCTGACATCCCATTGAAATGCGCGTTCTATTTAATACACAAGTTTTAATGGGTTGTTGGCGAAATTGTACTTACAATGTAAAACACTTTAGTGAAACGCTACCCAGGTCTACAGATTCTTTAGAGTTTAGTCTAAAATATATTAGTGTGCCTTATTTACGATGTTCATTTGTGTGTTTTTTAGGTGTGCTGAACTATCATACTCTCTTCAGAACGTGAAGCCAGCTCCGTCAATAGATATTGAGGAAGATCCACAGGTAATTAATAGCAGTAGGCCTGTTTTCATCAGCTCGAGATTGATAAATAGCCAGCTATTTCTGATTTGGGAGATAATCCTGAAGTTACAAATTGCGTCTTCATCAGCTCGAGATTGACCTCGAAACTTGAAACTCAAGCTCGAGAAATTTTGCTCAGCATTCGCGCATAGTTCGGGCTGGTGAATACGCAATGCACAAATAGCGGGATATTTTGCAAACTAGCCCAAGATATCTTGGGATGATTATCTCGCTTATTGCGATCAGGATAGTTTGGCAATCTCGAGCTGATGAAGGCAGGCCTAGTGACTTAGATTTATAGCTTGATGCAAATTTTTTTATGTCTGTGACCACCTGCGTTGAGACAAAACATCTTGATTTACATTTTTCAGTCATCTATTGTCTGGGCTTTTGGAGGAATAATACATGTACATGTATGTCCATGATAGTATAAATACTTGTCATTGGACGTTAGCATAATTTGTATTGCTAAAAAACTTGGGTATATTTTCACATTGTCAAAGTTTACTTTTTGTCCTGGCAATGATTGTAAAAGAAGGGAGTAATGGTTAACTGGTAATAGAAATAAAAAATAAATACTTTAAAAATGTATTAATAGTATGAGTATTATTTACTTATATTATAGCGAAAAAGAATGTAGAAAAACATTAAAGAGGAATTTGCCTGTTATAGCTTGTTTCTACTTGTTTGTTTCAAACTAGATAGATTCAGAATGAAGCATTACATGCTATGCAGTTTTAACATGGAACATTTTCTACAATGCATGCCTGACACGAAATCCCTGACATGGCACACATAACACATGTCCTTTGGCAAGACATTTATCTACATATGCCAGGAGAGGAATGGGGAACTGGTAGGATGGTGAAAAACTTTGTGACAGATGAGATATTGTCATATGCCCTCAGTTCATGTTGACCACAATAGTAGGAATACTCCCCAGGGAGTGGAAATGGTGCACACTGTGTGCGTGAATAAATCTAATGACAGGGGTAATAATATGATTGATAACTTTAAAACACTTAGAAAAAGTATTCTGTCTTTAAAGCCCCTCTGCACTAGTTTGGCCAGAGGAGGTTAGACCTCCCTGTAAGGTCACTGACAGACCTGTGGTTAACTCATCAAATCAGCTCTCAATTACCGGGTAACATTTTTTTAAAGGGATCATGGGGGACCAACATGCACCGATTATGCATTGTTTGCTATATAGAGGGCGCAAGTAGCTTTACCGGTAAGTAGTGCAGTGGGGCTTTAAGCACTATTTAAATCCAGATTGGTTATTATTATTATTACCTGTATGGTAGGACTTCCTGGAAGAATTTGACAAGTACACCCTCGCGAAGACATTCTTTGACCTGAGGGAATACGAGAGAGCAGCTTTCTTTGTGGATGACTGTCAGAGCAACAAGGCCTTCTTCCTTCACATGTACGCTGACTACCTGGTAAGTCCATGCCAAAGGTACTGTTAAGACAGGTAGACAGTATCTCTCTGTCTGCCTATCTTTCTAACCAAGGTATCTTAATTTGTTGAATTTCTGTTTGGAACATTTTGAGCAGCTTCTTTATAATTGACTTGACTTTTGAACAACAATATTCATCTTTTCTAAATGCCTGTCTCTCTAAAGTAACCATGTCATATCTTAAAGGTAATACAAAGTTTTGGTATGGGGTCATGAATTTGGTTCAAATGAACATATTGGAAGCATATGCGATCTTACAATATTCAGTGATCGCTGTCGCGGTTGAAATCGAGTCTAAAGTTATGAAATTGTAAACAATAAACTCTTTATGTTGTATAGCTCCCCCTCAAGGTCAAGATATCAATAAGCTATAAAACAATGTTTATTGACTAAAATCGACCAATTAGCTATTCCTGTTTGGAAATTATATATCACAACTACATATTCTGAGATTTTCATGGTCGCAGCTACCATTGTACGGCCGTAGGCGCTATTATAAATTAATTAAAATTTACCGGGAGCACCGGTAAATCTTTATATTCAATTTTTCTCGAAAGCAGAAGTGTTTCAGGGGCTAAATTTTCTAGTGCTTATAATACATCCACAGGGGAATCCAAATATATCAAAATTGTAAAGATTCACTATCCACCCAATTTTCAAAATTTCCCAAAACTTTGTATTACCTTTAAGAACATACATTTCTGTGCGAGGAGTGACAAAAAGAAATGCCTTTTAGGAGTATGACCTTAGTAGAATTTCTGTATAATATGATTTCATCTCCACAAGAAATTGCACTGGGTGGTACAAAAAATGGATGCCAGAAAGTACATGTACATGAACTTGCCTTATTTTAGCCTTACTTGCAGTAGACCAGGGTATCACTTGGCTTAGGAAAAGGTACAGTGTGTCAATTGAAACTGCATTTAAAGGGATCCAGTAACTTTGTCTCAGATCCTTAAACAAAATCCTTGATTTAGCTCATGCTGCAATCATAATTATAAACCTTTAGGTCCTTCAGGAATCCCATGACTTTTACAAGCCGATCGCCTGTCTGATTATCAAGATATTTATGATTGGAAATCGAAATTTCATTTTGCGTTTTCCTAACGGTTTTCATAACACTACAGTTTATTGGGGAAATTGAATATGGTAAAACCGGTCACTCAAAGATTTTTTACTTTTTTGAGGCAATTCATGATTCATTTTTGGCTTCAATATTATACCATATCACAGACACTGATAACACTAGGGCCATGCATCTCAGATTTAACATTGTTAAACAATGCCTTTAAACATTCTTATTCTTTTTCCTTTCATGCATTTGTTGCATCATCAACCAGGCTGGGGAGAAGAAGAAGTACGATGACCTAACTGACCTCATAGGACCCATTCAGTTCAAAACTATTCAGAATGGTTCGCTCAAGGTGCTACGCGTCGAACTGGAGAAGAGGTACAATGAAGGCCGCTGTGATGGATATGCACTCTATTTGTAAGTTGTAGCCCATTGGGGCTTCTGTCAGTTGTCTTCTTTTTTTTTTTCGTCTTCTCCCTCCCTCTCTCCCTCTTTCTCTCTCTCTCTTTCTCTCTCCCTCTTTCTCTCTCCCTCCCTTTTTCTCTCTCTCTCCCTGCCTCTCTCTCTCGCATTCTTTCTTTCAAAAAGGACATTCTATTTAACCTTATTTGTTTGTGTTACTACTCTTGAAGAACATTTTCATGAACTTTAAAGAGCATTGTGGAGTAGACTTCATATTGACAGTAAGTAACTGATTATTGTTTGAAATAAGTCTCTCCTTTTCATATATGTTTAAGTAAATCAATTTATTATGCATACCGGTGACTGAGTTAATGGCAGGAATTGAAATATAGTCTTTAACTGACACAGCAGTATAGTCAGTTCTCTATTTATGCCTGCTGACCAACTGTCAAGGACCATGATTTAACACCTTCAGATGGTAATAAAGTGTATCTTAAATTCTTAATCATAATAATAATGAAAGTTGCTTGTATAGCGCATATCACTAACATAAAGAAAGTCCCTATGCGCTTAGGAAAGAATGAAATGGAGATAGGGCAGAATAGAAATGAACATTTATGCCTGATACATGAAAATAATTAATTACAAACACCAATAATGACACATAATTCCTATATACACTGTAGCATACATGTAATTATTATAAATTGTATCTTCTTCAAGCTGTATTGACTGATCAATCAATGAAATTGTAACATCAGTATTTTTAATTTGAAGGTATGGAGTGGTTCTGAAAAAGCTAGAGCTGCAAAAGGAAGCAGAGAAGGTACTAGTGGAAGCCCTCCATAAAGCTCCTCTTCACTGGGGAGCCTGGATAGAGCTAGCTGCCCTCGTCACAGACTGGGATAAGGTATTAACTTAGTACTAACCTATTGCCCATGAGGCCAAATTTATAAAAAAAAGGGGGTTTAGCGTCCTCAGTTCCTGCCTTTTTGAAAAAAAGTAAAGGGGAGGCCCTTTTTTTTTCTTCATGAAAAAGGTTGCTCAGTACATTTTCCAAGACATCTGGCTGGGCTATTCAAGATGGCCGCCAGCTTTTATATTTTATTTTAATTTTTTTCATGAAAAAGACCATTTTAGCAGTATTACATGTTTTTCCACCAGACCCATCCTAGCGTTCGTGTCATTTAAAAATCAAATTCCTCTGTATGTTTCAGTTGACTAGTCTAAATTTACCTGACCACTGGATGAAATAGTTCTTCCTAGCACTTGTATAGTGAACCTATTTTGTTATTTTGTTGTGAATGTTTTTCTTTTTTAGTTGACTAGTCTAAATCTACCAGACCACTGGATGAAAGAGTTCTTCCTGGCACACACCTGTGTTGAGCTACAGCTGAACGAAGAAGCACTCAAGAGGTACACGACTCTCAGCGAAGCAGGCTTCCACAAGAGTACCTATATCATATCACAGATTGCAAATACACATCACATTATCAGAGGTAGGCTTGCATTCAATGTTGGTATCTTGGAATTTCATTTTTGTATGCCTCCGTTACGAAGTAGCCGGAGGCATTATGTTTTCGGGTTGTCCGTCCGTCCGTACGTCCCGTTCTCGTGATCGCGTTATCTGAAGAACCAATTGATGGATTCCTGCCAAACTTTGGTCATGTATGTTACTTGCAGAGCCGATGAACTGATTAGATTTTGGGGTCATGAGGTCAAAGGTCACAGGGCTCATTATGTATTTAAAAACAGCTCGTGATCGCGTTATCTGAAGAACCGATTGATGGATTCCTGCCAAACTTTGGTCATGTATGTATCATGAAAAGCCGATGAACTGATTAGATTTTGGGGTCACGAGGTCAAAGGTCACAGGGCTCATTATGTATGCAAAAACAGCTCGTGATCGCGTTATCTGAAGAACCGATTGATGGATTCCTGCAATACTTAGGTCATGTATGTTACTTGCAGAGCCGATGAACTGATTAGATTTTGGGGCCATGAGGTCAAGGTCAAAGGTCATGCGGCTCATTATGTATGCAAACATAGCTTGTAATCGCATTATCATTAGAACAGATTAATGGATTCCTGCCAAACTTTGGTCATGTATGTATCATGAAAAGCCGATGAACTGATTAGATTTTGGGGTCACGAGGTCAAAGGTCACAGGGCTCATTATGTATGCAAAAACAGCTCGTGATCGCGTTATCTGAAGAACCGATTGATGGATTCCTGCAATACTTAGGTCATGTATGTATCTTGCAGAGCCAATGAACTGAGTAGATTCTTGGGTCATGAGGTCAAAGGTCAAAGGTCATGGGCTCATTATGTATGCTAAAATAGCTTGTGAACGCATTCTCATTAGAACTGACAGATGGATTACTATTTAACTTGGGACATCTTGCAGAGCCAATGAACTGAGTAGATGTTAGGGTCATGAGGTCAAAGATCAAAGGGTCATTTATGTATATGAGAAATTGCTTGTAATCACGATATTCTGAGAACCTTATAATGGATTACAATTGAACTTGAATTTGAAAAATTTCATCTGTTTTGGTTTGTAAAATTGCTCTATGACGGAGGCATCATTTCGACTGCGCGCAGTCAAAGTTCCATCTAGTTTTATCTGCTTTTTATGAGTCAGGGGTGATAGTGAGCACTAAAAAAACAAACATGTTTTTTTATTTCCCCTCAACCACGCTCCCCTTGAGTAAAAAAAAAAAAGAACAAACAACATTCCCCCCTTTCGAGTAAGAAAAACGTGACAAAATTGGGGGAAAATCAAGATAAAATAGGGAAGAAAAAAAATAGGATTTTTTTTTTTTTTTTTTTTTTTTTTAAATCGGGAAGAAGATACAAAATCGGGGGGAAAAAAATAAATCGGGAAACCGATTTATATCAGGTTTTTATCAGGCCTGATGAGTGCACTTTTTCTGATATCACAGATAATTGCAAAAATCAATTTTCATACAGTCTTGATAAGTAAGAATGTTAAATACAATGTATTTACTGCATACCTACAATCTACATACCGGTAGGTCTGTGGAATAAAATTACCTGTAATTATGGTGTTTTCCCTACGCATCATCTTTCAAATTAGAAAGAATTTCTGCTACACAAGACAAACCTAGGGGGTGGCATAAGCATGATTGTCAGTTAAAACAGAAAGGGGAAATGTTCCTTTCAAAAAGTAGAGTGATATTTTCAAAGAAGCACTCCCATAATGGACAGAGCCAATGACAACTTTCATGTTAGGTTGGTAATAAGTTTCCTTTTTACAATATGAAGCCTCATGCTGTAGCTCAATCTGCCTTGTCCAAAAAAATAATGAGCAAACATTTTTCAATTTCAGCCCTGGATGTTGCAGTGGAGCTGTTTAGCCAACTACAGAAGGTTGATCCGTATAGGTTAGAGAACATGGACACTTACTCCAACTTACTGTATGTCAAGGTAAGTCATGAACATGAATTATTATACAAATAATACACAGCAGTGAGGCCATTAGTAAAGAATTACCCACACAAGTTACCTTTGGAACAGTCTAACACGCCCAAGGCGATAGCCGAGGGTATTTGGACTGTTTTAAAGGTACAGAGCGTGGGTAATTTTACTAACGCCCAAACAAAATGATGTGTATTATTTGTTTTATTCGTTTTATAAAATGATGTTTAATAAGATGATTTTACTGAGGACCAGTCATTATCCAAATTACGCATTAGGCCAAAAAAAATAAGGCCTGGTCATGTGTACGCTCTCAACCAATCATTTGGTTAGGATCCACGTCATCATCTTATAACAAGTAATCTTCCCTTATGGTTCAATTGTGATTGTATCTGTTCCGGTAGGCCCTTTAGATTAGATTAGATTAGAAAAGGCTTACAACCCAAATTTGATTAATGTCAAGGTGAGAAATCTTCCGTAATGGTTCAGTTGTTCAGTTGTAAAGTATTCTGTCCTAAGGTATTCTGTCCTAAGATCACTATACTAGTAGATTAGAAAACGTGGACACCTTCTCAAACTTTTTTAATGTCCAAGTATCAGCAGTTATATCAATAATCAAGATTTACTCCATAAAGTAGGCATGGACCAAGATAACCCCAAAATAATGAAAAGGTAAACATGTTAGTGGGTTAAGACAAATTTGGTTACATCTTCTCCCTATTGAGAGAAGAAAAATTATCTTGAATTTGCAATAGATGGAAATTATTTTGTTGCTTCATAAATTATTGCTAGCGTCCTTCTTACAGGTTACAGTCAGTGGATAGATGCTAATACTGTTTTTGTTTCTTCATGTCTTCTTCTCATACACAGGAGATGAAAGCTGAACTAAGTCATCTAGCCCATCAGGTGTGTGAGGTGGATAAATACAGGGTCGAGACATGCTGTGTGATCGGTAAGGAATACATGAACAACATTATTTAGCATCCTTAGGGTTTGGATTTTAAGGTGAAAAGTCTCCAATCCGTGTTCTGGAGATTACTGAAATGAAACAGTCACATATTAAATAAAAAATTGCACTAAGGGTTAATTATACAAACATAAAATGTCTGTCAAACACAATAAACATAATGAACACATCTACTAGCTGAGTTGTACCTGACACAATCGGCCTGCCAGCGAAGTATGTAGCCCCATATGTGCACGTCTGTGTTGGTACTATTTCATATCTCCTTCATGTTACACCCAAATGTGTGAATTTGATATGATTTACATATCTAGTGTGAAATGCACAGTCCCATATGAACAAATCTGTGAAAGTACTTTATTTATTTGTATGTAATACCCAAGTAAATTATGATCCGTGTCTTTATCGTGGACTTCTCTCTCGATGTATGTTATCCTTTCCAGGGAACTACTACTCCCTACGTGGGCAGCATGAGAAGGCTGTGCTCTACTTCCAGCGATGCCTGAAACTGAACCCTCACTATCTCTCTGCCTGGACTCTCATGGGCCATGAATATATGCAGATGAAGAACACTCCGGCTGCTACAGAGGCATACAGGCAAGCCATAGGTAAGAGCGATAAAGTGAGAAAGGCAAAGCTATACAACACAAGAATTATCTGCACTCCTGGGGGGTGTTTCACAAAGATCCTAAGTTAGATTAAGGCTGCAACGAGTAGTCGATTACTCAAGTAATTGCACTGTTAACAACTACTCGAGTAAGATTTCTCGTACTCGAATAAGATTTCTCGTACTCGAATACTTGGCCGCAGTTTTTGCCAGAGAGGCAGCGCCGGCATGGTACTGCGGGTACAAATGTTTCCCAGCTCAATCACTGTCAGCTCACCACTCAGAAACTGGGACCAAATGTCCAGATTTCTGTTTGGACTTGGAGGAAAATGGATTATTCTGTCATCTTTGGTTTTAAAAACAGCATTGTTTACTATTATTATTATTATTAAATCGGTGCCTTCAACTGCAACTCGAAGTAAAATCGTTTGAGTTTGAGGTTATATAGATTACACATTTGTACCATAATCATTGAATGCTTTTTTTTCTTTTCAGAGGTGAATAAGCGTGATTTCAGAGCATGGTACGGTTTGGGTCAGACGTACGATATTCTGCGGATGCCCTTCTACTCCCTCTACTATTACAGACAGGCTCAGCAAGTCAGGTGGGTATCTTTATAGTGAATACTGCATAATGATGCACATCAAGAAATTGCTCATAGTTTAATTAATGTTTCTTTAGATTTCATTAGATGAATAAAGAATTAACTTAAATTCGGTAGCAGATTTGTAACGCAAATAAAAACATGCAAAGTATTCTAAACCCAGAAATGTATGTTAAAAGAGTGTTCATTTTGCAAATTAACCGTTCATACATTTATTTTTTATTATGCCTCCGTTACGAAGTAGCCGGAGGCATTATGTTTTTGGGTTGTCCGTCCGTCCGTCCGTACGTCCGTACGTCCGTACGTCCGTACGTCCCGTCCGTACGTCCGTACGTCCCGTTCTTGTGATCGCGTTATCTGAAGAACCGATTGATGGATTCCTGCCAAACTTTGGTCATGTATGTATCTTGCAGAGCCGATGAAGTGATTAGATTTTGGGGTCACGAGGTCAAAGGTCAAAGGTCGCAGGGCTCATTATGTATGCAAAAACAGCTCGTGATCGCGTTATCTCAAGAACCGATTGATGGATTCCTGCCAAACTTTGGTCATGTATGTATCTTGCAGAGCCGATGAACTGATTAGATTTTGGGGTCACGAGGTCAAAGGTCAAAGGTCATGCGGCTCATGTATGCAAAAATAGCTTGTGATCGCATTATCATTTGAACAGATTGATGGATTCCTGCCAAACTTAGATTATGTATGTATCTTGCAGAGCCAATGAACTGAGTAGATTCTTGGGTCATGAGGTCAAAGGTCAAATGTCATGGGCTCATTATGTATGCAAAAATAGCTTGTGAACGCATTCTCATTAGAACTGACAGATGGATTACTATTTAACTCAGGACATCTTGCAGAGCCAATGAACTGAGTAGATTTTAGGGTCATGAGGTCAAAGATCAAAGGGTCATATATGTATATGAGAAATTGCTTGTAATCACGAGATTCTGAAAACCTGTTAATGGATTACAATGAAACTTGAATTTGAAAAATTTCTTCTGTTTTGGTTTGTAAACTTGCTCTATGACGGAGGCATCATTTTCGACTGCGCGCAGTCGAAGTTCCATCTAGTTATATTTATATTTGAACTGTATCATTACTATGAGCCTTGAAAACTCATAAATCATTCTCGTGTATATTATGCTAAGCCATGACACAATATACTCTATCATGTTCAAAATAATAATTGATTTCTTGACGTTTCAGATTTTCGTTATCCATAATCATTCAACACGAGTCCCATCAAAAAATTTAAAAAATTCAGACAATTGTAGTTTCTGCCCTTGTGACTTTTAGTACATAATGTTTTACACTAAATGCTACCAGATTAAACCCATCACCTTTCTTACCATTTCTCACAATACATATCTCCCCTGACAGACCAAATGATTCTAGAATGCTGGTAGCCCTTGGTGAAAGCTATGAGCGTTTGGATAAGATCGCTGAATCCAAGAAGTGCTACTGGAGGGCCTACTCTGTGGGAGACGTCGAAGGTGTAGCCCTAGTCAAACTAGCAAGGTAAGAGACTGAACAGGGACCCGTTTCACAAAACTTGTCAGCAGTGACAAATGACAGATTTTGTTATAAGCTACTGAAATCCTTGCTTCTGATTGGTTATCAGCAGATTTGTCACTGATTTTTGTCATTTGTCATTGAAAAAAGCTTTGTGAAACGGATCCCAGGTGTTCATCTCAAAATTGCATGATATGAAAGTTTTTATTAAAGATGAAGATCAGTTCTAGTCATGCGATTGCATTGTGAAAGAAACGTTGTGGAAACGATCAGAAAGGTTGATCATCTAGCATATAAGTATTGGTGTGTACTGCAAGGTTCTGGAATCATCAAAATGATAAGAAATTTGGCCTAGTCTTGGTAAAGTTACAAGCACTGTACACAGAAAGATGTATATGGGACTACGCACACGTGTGCGACACATGCGTTTATTTCTCACAGACCATGTAGCTAAACTAATTTACCAAATATATCAATTAGTAGGCGGTTTCCCGGCAAAATTTGTATCATCGGGTATTAGTCAAACATATTCTTTCACATGATTGGTAATAAGAGCTTCCATTTCTATTTTTGAGAGGGGGGGGCGTTTCCAAAACTGGTCTTTACCTTTAAGTTTAGGTCAAGAACGTGTTTAGGATTTTGTACTACCTTTATTTCGACAAGGTATTTGTTCTTTTATTTGTTTCTCTCACCTTCTCTAACTTTTCCTTGCTTTCAAAATTCCACTTATTTTCTGTGTCATTATTAGATCCCTCTCTCCCTTTCACCTCCCTTCCTCTCTTTGTTTCTTTGTTTTGTTGTTTTTGTAAATGTTTGTTTCATGTTTGTTTGTTTATGTGTTGTTGTTTTTTTCCATTCATTTGGGGGAGCTCCTCCCCCCCCCCCCCCCCCCCCCCCCCCCCCACTTAGCTACGCTACTGCACCATTGTTTTTTGTAATCCCTTTTCACAGATTACATGAGAAATTCAATGAAGAGGAGAAAGCAGCCTCCTTCTACTCTAAGTACGTGGAACAGATGGAGACGATGGGGGTAAGTGTGTGCAGAGACATTGTTCTCCTTAGGCCTAAAAAAAAAGATGTTGTATTGCCCTTTGCGACCAACCCCCCAAAATTGAAATCTACGGTCGGCTTTTTGAAGATTTTTTTTTTTTTTTTTAATGTTTTTTTAGAGAAAAATGTATCAAAGCATTCAAAACTGAGAAATATCAGCCCAAAGAGGGAATACAAAGCATTAACAAATTTTTTTTTTTTTTAAATATAAGATTTCCGACAAACCTACCCATGTTTTGGCACCTAAAGGGCAATACAACATCTTTTTTTTTTATAGGCCTTATCACGATCTCTATTATCTCATGTGGTTAATTATGTTATATGACTTGAGCAAAAAAAGAAAAAGTAGGCATGTATTGATGACAAATGTAGAAGTTTACAACGATGTGGATGCATTGTTGATCCATTGGGTTTTAAATATTTTGGTTCATTTTGAAATGATGAATCATGTCGAATCTGACAATGCAGGGAAAAGGGGCATAATTATTTGTTATTGTTATTCATCATTTGGGAAATGTCAGGTAGCCTCTTCTTTTTATTTTTTTAATCCATGATAATGTAATAGACAAAGAAAGAAAATGCAGTCAGAAAATATTGAGCAACTAGAAGATAACAATCCCCTACCAAACTGAAGTACTTTCATTCATGTTGTAGTATATCTTGTTTAACCTCTCTCTCTATCTTTCTCTTTCTCTCTCTCTTTCTCTCTCTCTTTCTTTCTTTCTGTCTCCCTCTCTTGAATCCATCTATA
Source organism: Strongylocentrotus droebachiensis (assembly GCA_035222895.1). NCBI lineage: Eukaryota > Metazoa > Echinodermata > Echinoidea > Camarodonta > Strongylocentrotidae > Strongylocentrotus > Strongylocentrotus droebachiensis. Next base: position 82,276 of record JAVYIG010004867.1, read on the forward strand.
TCTACTTTGCGCACTCATACTAATCCCCCTCCCTCCGCTTCATTGTCTTCCATCTTCACTCTCCTTTTTTCCTTCTCTCTCTGTCCCTCCTTATGAGCAGACGGCAGACACAGAGGAGCATTGTCAGGCCTACCGGTACCTGGCCAGGTATCATCTCAAACAGAATAACTTTGATGAAGCCACCATCTATGCACACAAATGCTGTGATCATAGCGAGGTAAGTTCCCCTCTTTCTATTACCGGCATCATTCATTCATTCCTTCGGCATTCGGTCATTGGTTGAAGAGACAGGCAACCAAAAATGACATAGGTGCAGTAAGCGTTGTAGCTTTAGATAGGTCTTAAAGAGTTCAGGATAATTTGAAAAGAGCACTTATAGAAAACAAGTACATTGAATTTGCTTAGAATGAAATCTTATCTTTTACAACAGCAAACAAAAAAATATCTAAACCAAAAGTACCGGTAAACACTGGAGGGAAGTCTAATGGAGTAATTCCACTGTCAGGGTACCAAAGAGGTTATTATTATTAATACTCCAGCCTTAGTCTGGCTACCCTGATAAGCTGCACAAGCATCAAAGGAATATTGGCAGGGATGCCAGTTAGAATCGATCAGAGGGCCTGAAAATCACATAGAATGAGCTATTTTGTAAACGAAAAGCCTAAACTATGGTCTGAAAATAACTCGCCAGGGCCTGAATTCAGGCTATTGCCTGAAAATTGGCATCCCTGTATTGGGCAACAGATATATTTCATCTGGATGGATGATGGTGATGCAAAGCACTTTTAGAGACATCGTAGATGTATTAAGCGTTATATACATCCAAAATATCAATATTATTGATGGCAAAAGTAGATGAATGCTTGCCAAAGGACATTGGTACCATAGCAGAGTTTTGAATCATGTATCTTGTCCCCGTCTGATGAGATATTTACTAGACCACACACAACACCTCTAGGAATATTTCAGTCATACCATTTCCTTTTTATCCTATCCACTTTTCTATCCTACCTATCCTCCCCTTAGACCAGAGAAGAAGGCAAGGCCATCCTGAAGGAGATCTCGACCAGACGACCCAGCGGGGAGACACCCCATGCTTCCACTCACCCCTCCTCCACTCTGGAGGCAGATGGGGGCTCCATCACGCAGGGGCAGACCCAGGTTAGCCGGACGGGGGATGCAGCGGGCGATGTCCTCAACCGGGTGACCCCAATGAACCTCACATTCACCCCTTGACCCCACAGGAAAGACTCAAAAACTTGTATCCGTAGATATGGACTAAGTTCAAACCCAGACCAAATGGGTAGTTACTTTTGAAGCTGATTTATGAAACACTAAGATCAAACTCTTAATTCTGTAACTATATGAATTAACAAAAAGTCATTCCATCATGAAATAAGTCTCTCATTTTTATATCTAGATTGGTCTAATTTTATGTACAGTACTTGTTTTGTTACAGAATTTCGGGTAATATGTTTGGAAAAAGGAGATCCACAAATCAGTGGACGGTGTTTAACTTACTTTGCCTGTACATGTATGAATATGAGCCTGACATATGAAAGATGCTTCCTGTTTATGAATAGATGTTGAAATCTGCAGAACAGCTTCAATTCAAATTTTCAGTTTCTAGACACTTCAAACAGATACTAAATTTCTACTCACTTGCGTAGTGACATAAAAAAGAGCTGTACAGGCTCTGATTTATGTAGCTGATATGCAGAACGCATTGCATTATTGAACTGCATTTCTAAGACACATCCTTCGCCGACAATTGTTAAGGGGTCAATTTCCTAGAGTAACCAAAGTCGAAACTCTACCCGGTACGAATGATATTCTCAACCCCAACTCTAACCCTAACCTAAAAGCAAATTGCAATTGTAACCACATCCCTTCATCTTTGAGGAAATGAAGGCCCAAGCAAACATCACCGGAGTTAATGATGGGTCAGCCAAATAGTATCACAAGTGCTTTTGACTAGAGGCATAATCAAAGCTATTTTCATGTATCTATATCCCTGAAAGTGTTTAAACTCGACAAAGTCATCTCAAATATGTTCATTAAGTACAGTTTAAGGCCCGGTCTCACCGCCAGAACTTTGCTGGAGCGTTCCTTGAACGGTAGGGAGAGGGGGCCGAATTTCGACAACGCTCGTCACCGCACACAAAATGGGAAACAAATCGAAAACACGGGCGTTGCCTTAGCGGTGCACCGCTGAAGCCGGCGTTGCTTTAGCGTTGGTTTAACGGTAGCGAGCGTTGGTCCCGCTCCGACACCTCCATACCAACGCCAAACCAAAGTTCATCACCGCAATGGATCGCTGCTTCAACGCCCGACACCGTTCCAGCAATCCCGTGTCCGCTCGTAAAACGCTTACAACCGCTCCACCAAAGTTTGTGCAACGTTTAATCACCGCCCAGGCAAAGCTGGCGAAGCAGCGGTAGTCCAGCGTTCAAGATTTCTGCGTTGGCCTAGCGGACCAAAGCGTCCACGAACTTGCGTCTAGCGGTGCCAAACTTTGACTGGGCGTTGTTGGAGCGGTGGTGAACTTTGCCGGAGCGGAAAATTGCCCGCTCCTCACCGCTCGCAATATTTTGTGCAGCTCAAAACTTTCGGAGGGACCATCAGCGGTGGCCGAGCGTATACGGCGTTGCCTTAACGGGGGCCAACTTCTTTTAAACGGTGGTGAACGGTTACAAGCGGTGATGAATTTTTTTCACCGCTCCAGGAACGCTCCAGCAAACTTCTGGCGGTGAGACTGGGCCTTTAAGTACAGTGAATTGTACTGAAGTGGTTGAAACTGGGTGCTTTGCAGCTCATTGGACTCTATAATCAGGCTGCACCAAGTCGAGAATTTCGGTCGTAAGGGCTGGTAATTTTGGTCATACAGTTATTATGTGCTACAGACAGGTTCATTAGAGTGTTGCTCCTGTTTAGACGTAACAGGCATTTGTGCACAACAATGAAAAAAGAGACGAACATATATCTTCATTTGTAAAGAGCTATTTGTATCTGCTTTAAGCATTCAAAGAAAAACAATTGTGAAACTTTGATTATTTTGTGTATCATGTTGGTCTATTTATTTCAATTCATGTACATGTATATTCATTTGTATACAATAAATTCAAATTTGATTACAAACAGCATAGTGCAATTTTGTTCTGTATACTCCTTATTATAAATACAAATATTAAGAGATACAGTAGATCAAAGCAACCAGATAACACAAACTGCACTTTAAATTTCTCTCTACACTATATATATATATTATTACCGACAACTCACACATATAAACTGCATAGCTCTATCATGTTAGTAGTACATGTACTATCAATTCATAGGAAGAGAGATAAGAGAAATACAGATTGTAAGAATAAGAAAAGGAAATGCAATATGCTCAAGGTGGATAGCATTAGCTTTTATAGTTCAATATAATACTATTATTTACATATATATATTTTATCACAATTTAATACAATTTCATATGATACTGTTTATGAATTTATATAGAAAATATAGAGTTCACATAAAATTATGCTCAATCGACGATGGATGGAAATTTAACAAACAGGCACATGGATCGATAATTAATCATAGCAATCAAGTAAAATTAGTAAATTATAAATAAGCACAATATTTAGCAGTGTGTAATCTTCAATGGACGGTTATAAATGGATGGATATATCTGATCTGTTGTATCAAATTCATTATAACTCCAGCTAATATATTTATATCATAAACATTTGTCAAATAAAACAATTTTTCTCACACAGTAATTCAACAAATTACACAGTGCAAAGCTTCAGGATCTCATTGGACTCTTCGTCCTTGGCAATATGTGGACGGAACTTCAATTGGTAGGTTAGGCACCTTGGAACTATAAAAATTACAATTCTATGACTTCTTGCAAAAATATTGAAGAGCAGGAACTGTATTATCCCCAACTGTTTAATCATTATAGCCAGCAAAACTAATACCAGCATGACATCAAAACTGTGAAGCACGAAACTGCAAATACCGGTATACACCTGAAAATTAATACAATGTTTGATGATATCGTATATACAGGTAGTAATATTTAAAAGGTCTAATTGAAACGAGATAATAGCATGACAATTAGTACCACATATTGAAACTTGTCATTCATGAACAAATTCACTCGAAATCTTTGGAAATGAATTAAAATCCTTACTAATTTTCCGTGCTTCGATAACATTTTGCACCTGTGAATACCATATACTGGAAGGTTGATTTGGAAATCTACTTTTAGCAAATAATTAGAAAACCTGAATACAAAAAGGAGCTGAAATGTCAGAATTCAGTATAGGACATGGATGGAATTATTCGCGACATATCACAATGAAAACAAAAGTCTATGATAACCTTCGGTGGGTGGCGGCATAAAACATACTTTTGGTTACATATGAATTGGAGCCATAAAAAGCAATCAGATTAAATAATATTATTTCTACATTAAATTACACATACCATTAAATTGTCCATAATTATTTTAAAGAAACAGAGCGAAGGTTTCAAAAGGCTTTTAACCTTAAAAATGTCGGTATCATTGCAAAGTTAATGTTACAATCTTTCTAATGGTTCATATTTAGTTATCAAAAATTGTTACAGAATTGACTTATCTGCTATTAAAAGTGGTGAAATTACTACCCGATTATTCCGCCCTCGATCGGCCTGCTATTGTGACGTACGATTTGTGACGTAGGAGGTTGGGCACATGAGCGCGAGAATGCTCCCAAGAGCTCTCACACAACTCTCGCCTGCATGCATTATACGTATACAAACGCCACTCAAACGCTAAATATCTGATCAAAATTAATGTCCGAGCTCGAAGAAGAGGTTTTACTCAATTTAGAATTCGAAGTTGATGAGCGTAGCTCCATAACTAGTGACAGTGGTACTGATAGTGACGATGATGATGATGGGGGTGTAGGAGAGATGGAAAAAAGAGAACAATTCGGAGAAGACGGCGTCGATGCTGGTGCAAGTCCAGTGATAGTATCTGCGCGAGCTGGCTGAGCTGCCAGCTGCCGCTCAGCTCCCCAGACCCCGCTCAACTGGCGATCGATCTGTCATGCACCTTAATTGTCACTGGGGTGACTGGGCGAGACATTTTCGAATTTGTCGGGATGTGTAGGGCTCTTTAGCAAATTTCGCGGATAATAAAACAAAGACGATCAGATGTGAGGTTATATTTGGCGAAAATCAATTACAAATATGCACCATTCATAAATAGAACTGCAGCTGCAGGACATAAACATGAGGGAAGCTCGCGATTCACTCATCATATGGTCTCCGTATATAATCAACAGCAATCACTATCACGCCAAGGGCAAGGCATGATAATAATAAATAATAAAATTATATTTATATAGCGCATTATACAAGGTATGTCTCTATGCGCTTTACATTGTATTACAAGCTTAATTAATTACATGCATCTACAATTGAACTAACCTCAAACAAAAATTCTGACAAGATCTTAACTAAAATAGTACAACAACTTGATAGATAAAAAATATAATTAATGATGACCGAACAAATGCAAAACATCTCAGCAAATTACACAGAACGGAAGGGTATTTGGACAAATCGAATTGCACGATTCACACCTCGTATTATATAACCTAAATTTGCTTAATATTATATGTAATTACATGATTTCTAGAGATTGTTATTCCACTTTCTTGTCAGGATATGAAGCATGCAAAGTCTGGATAATGTTTACGTATATGCCTATGCAAAATACCGCACGCGAGCTGTGCGAGAGGTGAGCTTGAGGCCTATAATTGCGATCGTGCCCAACCAGTGGCGTCATAATCGGCCTACTGCGCGAACAAACTGTTCAAGCCAGGAATAGAAGTTTGAGGAGGTTCTTGGATAAAGCTTCTTACCGCGTTTCATTTATTTTCACAAGACTTTAGACCAGAATGGGTGTGTTCAAATTGGTCTACGCTATCCGGACATGTGTAATTTGCCCATTTTGAGTGATTATGTGAAATTTCTCCGCCTAGCTTCTTTAAAAATCAGCCATACATTGTTGATTTGTTATCCTTTCGGTTTAATTTTGAATTTGCCTCAATTAATCAGACAATGGAAGCCTTAATTATCCCTTTAACCCCAACACATTTAGGAGCATTGGTGGTACAAAGAGTATGACTCACTTTAATGTCACTCTCAAGCGGGCTTTTCTCACGGCTTCTTTTAACACCAATTTCTGATCAGGGTAAATTTACTTCACCACATGTACGATTATGTATAACCAATCAAATACCGGTAACTTTATTAAATGAATAACAAGAATACAGATCACAAAACACCATGAAAACCTCCATTCTCTTTGGTATACTACACATACTATGGAAGAAAAACCTAGCACTATGGACGGAGGGATAAAATGAATACTGTACTAGCCTTTGATAGAGACCACTCACCTAAAAAGTTAATGTGTGTACAGCGACTATGTATAAAATCGACCAATATTATACTTTCTGTATTTTACTCAGCATTCTGTGAGTTCAAAGACAAGGAATAATATAAAACCAGAAACTTTCACATTCTTGAAACTTTTGAAAATGACAACAACAAATTTGTGAAAATCATGACTTGCCATGACAATGGCTGTCATCTAATTCATGAAACATTCTGATTTTACATTATGAAGAAAACGATGGATAATATGAAAGTAATTGCTGTATACAATTTTTTTCTTCTAATGAGGTGGCTGGGCTCTTTTGTCAGGGTGGTCCCCAAAAAACTACTGACATGTAAAATTGAACAAGGAAGGCATAAGAACTGGTGTAATCGAAGCAAGATATCTCTTGATGTTGGGATTTAGGGCTTGCTTAAGGGCGATAGTTCTTAGCTGCACTCTGGTGCAATCTGATCCGTATTTGGAAGCATTTTCAAACACAGTTTTATGACTAATATTTAATAAATAATTTTGGTTGAGGACGAACATTGCCCTGTGCTGAATTTCAACTTGTACATGTATAATGAAAAATCAAACCTGTCACAGTAACATGTTCAAACCCCATGAGGAACCCCCCCCCCCCCCAAAGGCATACAACATGTTAATACATTCCTTTCAAGCACTGCATGACAGAGAGAGTAATAAATAAATACTATCCTTTAACACATCGTACTATGAGCTGACAAACTTCTTTGTACGCGGTGGTTTGGGCGGAAACAACACAGCACCGTCTTGAAGCGGTCTCTTTGGGTTCAATTGAAAGTCGTGGATGGGTGAATCCGGGAGGGGGTGGAGACGGGCGTTGGACCCCTGACTGGTGGCACTGGAAGATGTTCCTGTCAGACCAAAGCTCTTGGTAGCGGTCACTCCACCTCCAGTTAGATTCAAGTTGGGGGCACTGATGAAGCGCTGCTGAGAGGAGTGGTCGTCTGGGACGCTGCCCCTCTTTTTCTGTGGAAAGAGAAGTGTTCAATATGAATTGAATATAAAGCCCCACCGCACTTATTATAGCTGATTGCGCCGTCTATATTGCAAACAATGCATAATCGGTGACCATTGGTCCCCCATGATCCTCTTTTTCTTATGTTAATTGAGAGCTGATTTGATGAGATAACTACCTGTCAGTGACCTTGCAAGGTGGTCTTATCCCCCCTGGCCAAACTAGTGCAGAGGGGCTTTAAAACTACAATTTAAAAATAGCTTGCTGAAGATAGAAGATCAGGCTAAAGAAAGATCTTAAAATCAGTTTTAGTGTGTAATTCCATGAGGTATTACTCATATGATTTTAAATGCAATGAAATATCACATGAAGCTATGCAGCATGCATAACATTACATGTACATCATTATACGTCATCACTAAATATAAAGGGAAAAAATCATTAAAAAATAAATATCTACAGAGTTATCTCTTTAAATACATGTAGATGTCAAAACTGGGATCTTTATTGAAGAAATTCCTGGAACACTTTGAGCACCTTCATACATGTAGTAGCCTCCTCTAGCTTCAGTTAAAGTAATACTGGAAGGCCCAATAAAAGCAAAAAATGGCAGATGTGAATGCTTTACTAACATCATCATTTAGTATTCCAAATATTCCTCATTTTCATATTTCTCTTTGGCTTCTTTCATATTCAAGAGCATTGGTTGAATTTGTTCAATGCTTGACGATGTATTTTGCCTGTTTGGAACCACAAGGGCATTACAGTACACAATTTAACACCCCTGTTGAACTTATCTCTAAGTTGGACTTAAGAATTATGGCATAATTGAAAATATTTTGTAAAAGTTATTTCAAAAGGCATAAAATGTTGATTCAAATCATTCATATTTTCTATTATCAAGGAGATTTTATGTTCTTGATGTGGAATTTATGAAAAGTCTAAAATACTTCAATTTTTGCTTTTGGAAATATTCCATTTACAAGGCTACAAATGGCTCTCCATAATTTTTAAGTCCAACATAGAGTTAAGTTTGACTTAGGATCTTTGTGAAACACCCCCCTGATTATTCAAAGATAAAAAGACTCCTACTCCCATCAGCTTACCTTGGTGGCAAGTGGATTCAAAATTCCAATATTGGGGTTAGCGTTGAAAACTTTGTTGAAATTGGTCTCTCTGTTGATGAGCTCCATCTGGAAGAACCTCTTGTCATCCTGAAAGGAGAAGAACAAAAGACTGTAAATATCAGGCGATACATCAGTGCATACCTCTGTGAGAGTGCTAATACAACAATGGGTCACATAATAAAGGCATATATTCGGATAGGATGCAGTAAACTTCAACAGAAACAAAAATAATGTTACATTATTTTTTATTTATTCACATGTAAATGAGTGGCATCTGCAAAGGTCCTATGCATACCGGTACTCACTTAGCTCTGTATTATAAGCATATTACACTTACATCATAGTTTTTTATGCCGCAGTCTACAACGTCCTATCTGGGCAAGGCTTAATAGTCACAAACTTAGAAATCCAACCTTTTGCTTGCAATAAAGAAATAATAAGCAAATAACTACCGTTGGTGAAGGTGATGGGACGAACTATCACTTCCGAGGCGATCTGGATGTAGCTATCTTTCCGCAGCGAAGCTGAGGAAAGATAGCGTATACATTCTGATCGACGAGGAAGTGATAGTTTGCCATCGCCTGAAACCAAAAGGTGATTATTTGCTTTATATTCCACATCTAAAACAATTTAACTACAAAAAGAAAAGGACGTGTATGCATCTACATAAAAGACACCATGCCCAAATTCACACCAAAAAAGTGAAACAGTAGTTTAACCCAACCCCTTGAGGGGACGGTGCGCGCATGTGTTTGTTTTAATTGCGCTCATTGGTAATGCGCGCTTAATTACGCCTGTTTTAGTGCGCTTTTGGAAATCTTCAGTGAAAGTGCGTTGCCCTTTGTAGATAGTACCTCTATCTTCGGTGAAAGTGCGTTGCCCTTTGTAGATAGTAGTACTATCTACAAAGGGCAACAAACTATTTGTTTCTCCCATCAATAATGGGCGATCTATCTTTCATCACATGATTTACTTTTGACCAATCGTAGAGCAAGATTCTTAGTATGTGAAATATAATAATAAATAATATTATTACCGGTATTTATTTATTTACTGAAAAATTGCTGTGGTCATCCTAAACCACCACCAGTGATTCAGCAAGTTATTTTCCACTCATTTGGACCAAGGGTAAGACTAATTCTCACCATGAAGCCTGAGGGAAGTGCCAAAGCTAATCAGATACAGATGTATGTAACTTTGCTTAAGTGTTATTGCAGTGAAGAAGTGAGAGTATTTTATCATAGGTATATATACATTTTTTGGTAAATCTATTACACAACAGGGAGCTGGACTACAACAGCTAAGAATCAGAAGTAACCTATGTTTCTTATCATACCGTTAATATGGCAAGCACCGATACTTTGCAATATGCATGTATATCAATCGCAATCAATTTAATTTTTTTCATATTTTGATCATATACATTATAATTTGACTGAATACTGTACCCATCAAGTATTCACACAGCTAAGATGAACCATACATACTTTTACACATTTTTACTTCTTTAAATGGCAAAAATGAAAATTAAGTAGACTATTTTATTCCTCTTGAAACAATTTTTCAAGTACTGGTAATGATTTCTTTTTTAGTTTACGCCTTTAGTTCTGAATATCATATTGTTAAGTAATATAATTGATATACTTGTCAAATTAGAATAATATACCCATTTGTGTATGCAATAACTCCGACTAAAACTATCGGCATGCAAATAAATAATACAACATATATGTAATGTACATAGTAACTGAAGTTTCTCTTATAACTATATAACTGATTGAAAAGTATTAATGTACAAGTCCCTGTATGTAGCTTTCATGTTACAAGGAGGATTGTCATAATGGATTTGTGAGGTCATCTGTGCATACCATTGTTTCATACAGAATATGTCAGTATTAAATGTTGGAATGAATGATCTACATGCTATTAAAAATATTGATACCAATTCTAACAGTATTCAGAAATATTTGGGAATTAATCTAATGACATTTGTGCTGGTCCATAAATCAAGCCAAATATATGACGACTGCAATTTTGCTAATGCTTACAATTTGTAGACAGAATGTCAGGGCATCTGTATATTGATAAATAAATCATTAAATAAAATGAATGTGGATGTTTTCATTAATATTTCATACAAAATCTAAACATGTTAGTATTGTATATCATCAGGTAGACGAGTGTAAATGCTGGCAGATATCTATACTATCCATGTGTTACTACAAGTAGATGTAAGTTATGTATGTGATTAGGTACAGATACTATGGGGTTTAACAGGATATACAATAAATAAGTTCTAAAGGCTTGCCTCTTTAGGGACGATGTCATCTCTTCAGCAAAAGGCTACAAAACATTACAAGGAAAACTGAAACATGAACCAACATCTACTTTCAGCCTTGATGAGGGATAAAGTATTTCCAAAATTTTGATTATGATTATTTTGACAGGTACATTTTGCTGCGAGAGACATGCACTCTGTAAGTCTCAATCATGGCCATCATATTGATATGTCCGAAGAACGAGCTATTTGTCCTATAATTTGTAAAGTTTAGATTGAAGTACTGATATCATTCATGTCTGAAAGCTGTATCTCATGGAACGCTGTATTTTCTCATTGATCCACAAACCCAACATGGAGCTTGTACATGTAGGTAATTCCATAAATTAGAGACCCACTTTGTGACATTTTTGGTGTCCCACTTAGATAAGGAACCCACACGTATTTGTGGCTCTGAGTAAAGACTTAAATAGTGGAGTGAGATTATTAAGTGATTTCCAAGCATAATATTGCATCCTCATACCTAGAATCACTTAACCAGCTCACTCCACTATTTAAGTCTATACTCAGAGCCACAAATGGTATGAAAGTGGGAAACCCAAAATGCCACAAAGTGGGTCCCTAATCTATGGAATTACCAATGTCTTGTAGAAGTATTTGAAATGACTAGTAAAATGTAAAAGTGTTTAATTCACTGGCACATGGTGATAATAAAATGTGTAATTAAATAGCAAGTGGGGATGGAAAAAAAAGGAAGGAGAAGCAGGTTTACAAATTAAAACTTTGACTTACAATGAGTTTCTTGACGGCTTGTTCCTTCTCTGCTATCATGTCCCTCAGTCTAGCAATCTGTTGGATATCCTCAGGTCTTGAGTCTCTGGAGTGATACCTCTCCTCTGCTTCCTCCAGCCTGAAAGAACAATTTATTGCCAAGCTCAAAACATCAGTTTTTAATCCGATTATACTTTAACAGACCTGCCAACCTCTGGAGTTCAAAAACTGTATTCTTTAATCCCAAAAGTTGTATTTTACTGACAAAAGTTGTATTTTACTGACAAAAGTTGTATCCTTAAAAATAAACACGGACTGTTACGTGGAACAATTTTTTTTATGGATCATTGGTTGAATATGCATGATTTCATCATGAATGTTGTGTTCGATGAACCAATGAACATCCCCAAATTGCCAATGTGAGATGCTTGTAAGATACTTTACAGGAAAGAATGGGCATTTTGACATTGAAAATGGCACACACACACACAAAATATCCCATAAAAAAATATTTGCAAAAAATCATATTTTATTGAGGAAAATCGTACGGTCGTATTTGCTTCTAAAAATTGTACGAAATATGACTAAATCTTACTGCTTGGCAGGTCTGCTTTAAAGGCAACGTTTAACAATGTTAAATCTGAGATGCATGGCCCTATGTGTTATCAGTGTCTGTGATATGGTGTCATATTGAAGCCCTACAAAAAAAAAGCGCTTCAAAATGATCAAGAAGTGCCTCAAAAAGTGAAAATCTTTGAGTGACCAATTTTAATTTCCCCATAGACTGTAGTGTTATGAAAACAAAAAATTAAATTTCGATTTCCAATCATAAATATCTTGATAATCAGACAGGTGATCGGCTTGTAAAAGTCATAGGGTTCCTGACTGACCTAAAGGTTTATAATTATCATTGCAGCATGAGCTAAATCCAGGATTTTGTTTCAGAATCTGAGATAAAGTTACCCAATCTCTTTAAAGCTAGTCTTGAATTGAAGTTTCATTTCCAGAACACATATATGAGAAAACCATTGTAAAGTGTTATCATGTATGTATGTATCGAGGGGACAACGTAGCATGGACATAGTCCTGACGTTTCAGGGAATTCATTGTTTATTTTGATGATTACAAACCAGTTGCATATTTTCTGTCATAACATAACTTTTCAGAAATACAATGAGCTTTCTTGTTCAATAAGAAGAACAAACAACATGTTGTTCTTTTAAAATCTAGATCCAGTAGAGTTTCAAATCCAGTAGTAGGTATAAGTCTAATGGTTGAATAGACCATTGGCTCCAGTAACGATTGCTTCAGGCTTTTAATTGTCAATGATATCCAGTGAAACCTGTCTATAAAGACCACCCAAGGGAGACACGAAAATTGGTCTTTATAGGCAGGTGGTCTTTATGTACAGGTTCCTTTAGTACATGTTTCAATGAGAACCCATTTGCAAGGGAAACAAAAAATGTGGCCTTTGTAGACAGGTGGTCTTTCTATACAGGTGGTCACTAAAGCAGGTTTGACTGTATAACCATATCGACATTTTAAATATGGACAAAGTAGACTCACATGATCTGCAGGGCAGAGATCTTGTCTTTGAGTAAGTCTTGTGCCTTGTTGAACTCCGTCAGCATTGCTTGTGTCTCCCTCAGGTGTTCAGCGGCTGCTTTGTCCAGATTGTCTTGGTGCATCTTGAGAAGGGCCTGCTCTCGTTTCCTGAAAATCAAAGCAAGCCACATCAAACAGACTTTACAACATTGCTTTCCTTCATTTTAAGGTCTTAAGACACAATGGCAGAGATGCCAACCTCTTGACACAAAAAAACAGACCGAGTATCCTAAAAAATAAGATTTTGGAGTGAAAAATCAGATTTTCACGAAAACTCGACACTACCATAGGCCCATCGGCCCCGGGCCAGTAAAATTTCAGAAAAATGTTTACTTTTTCATTAAAATTTAATGAGAAAATAGTAAAGCAAAGTTTTTGTTGGGGTTGCGGGGGTTTACTTGTACACTTTCTATGCGATTCCGCTGTTTTTATGGATTTTTAGTTTTTTTTTTTTTTTTTTTTTTTTTGAAAAAAAAGATGAAAAATCGTATTTTAAGATTTAAAGATTGTATTTCACTCTTATTATCGTACTAAATACGCTTTAATCGTACTGGTTGGCATCTCTGCAATGGTCCAGTTAAATACATACATGTATAATATATTCAATACATATTCACATCTAAATTTTTTTAAAGATATATTTATTGACTATCAAAAGTTCTACATGCCAAAATCAGTATGAAATTACACATGAGCATAACCAAAAATCATAATATGAAATTAAAACTACCAAACATTTATATTTTTTTAATGTATGAAATGGCGGTTTGAAATGGAATTAACATAAATGTAGTGTTTTTATATTACAAATACAAAGCCTAGTATTCTAGTTATTAATCATAAATAATTTGTTTTTAATATAGTCGATGAAATCGAGGGTTAAGTGACACAAAGACATAACTCCACCCAACACTCCATTGAAGTCAATGGCTAGTGAAACATAGACTTAACTTAAGGCCCAAGTGCTGCTCAGTGACACATAAACATAGAGATATATACTACTAACACTAGAGGGCGTACTCGCTCAAATTGCTGTTCCGAGCTGGAGCGTTGGCCGCCATTACTAAGGAGGGCAGAAAAACGAGCGACCCAACAAGATACTGTGCACAACATACGTGGAAAATTTGAAGAAGCCAGGTTCGTGCGTTGCATTTGGTTGTTCGAACCGAAGAAAGAAAGGGAACTGCATAATATTTCACAAGTAAGTTCTTCTTAATGTTATGTTGATTAAATAAGGAGATTTTAGAGCTAAAAATGTAGTTTATGCGGGTATTGTCTCATGACAAGCCACCGCAGCGCAGCTAACGTTCCTGCAGTGCTCAGCGTAGCGCGCCAGTCCACGCCCGCCGGCCTGGGACAGGCATGGGTCAAGATTCTGGGGGCGGTGGTGGGAAAATTCTGCTGCGCTGGAGTCGCAACTCCAAGAGTTAGAGAGTCCAACTCAGAAATATTAACTCCATGACTGAGCTTGATTCTATTAACGAAAAGTTTAGAATATATAATTAACTTTATCTTATCTAATTTCAAGATAAAAATCAAATGTCAACTTCTTTATATTTTAACTAGATCTAGAAGACTAGATATAGACTAGGGTCTAGACTAGACTCTAGATCTAGATCTAAATACTCTAATTTCTAAAGCCCGAAAGGCAAAGATAGGCTAGCCTGCCATATTTCACATCACAGGAGTTATCCAACTAGGCTAGCCTAAAAAGCCCACTACACACTACACTATTTCTATCAAATTTGCTTATGACTTGCTGACATCATTATTAAATACTGCTTCGCGATAGGCTGGAAGCTGCTTTCAGTTTTAGTCTTAAAAATCATATGAAATAGCATGAATAGTAGAACAATTGTCATGTTATGAGAAAAAACTCATTTTTGTTTCCATTTGCTTTTATTGTAATGCAGAAATACACCCAAGAGAGGAAAAGGATGTTACACACCACTCCTTCCTAGTGCTGTGCCTACTGTCTTTCCTGGACATCCTCCCTATAAACAGACCCATGGCTCAAGACTCCCAGCAAAACCATGTACAACATCCAAAAGTGTTCCCGTGCCTCCAAAGAAACCCTATGACATTACAAAAGAACATGACTATTCTTTTCCGTCTGAGTTGATCAGAAACTGAAGATGACCAGACAGCAACTGCAGGATGTCAAGAAACAGCCTCAAGTGGTGAAACAGAAGGTAAACAGGAGAGATGGAAAAACCAGGACTCTCTTGCAGGAAGTCCATGAAAGCAAGCTTATTAGCCAGGATCAGCTTGACCTACTTCAACACAACTTTGGAGAGAACGCATTTACAGAAAACCCCAATTTTGTCTTATTTCATCAATATTTGTTTTCAAACATATTTGTTTATGAAAACCTACAGAATGTTAAATGGCATCCTATTTCACATTATACAATTTGAGTGAAATTTTGCCGTCAAATTTGTGGGGCTCCAAACACTTTAGAGGGGCTTTAATACACATGTTCCAGCATTTTACAAGTTTCAACTAGTTGCATGTAGGACATGACCTCTAAATTCACATCACAGGGATTGTGTCTGGTGTGGATTGGCTACGATGTAAATAGGCTTTCTTGATCTGGAGAATGATACTATAGTGACATCTTGTGTTTTACAATTACAACTGTTCTGTAGTCTATACACTGTTGCAAATGTTGAGGAGACCAGGGCTTAAAGCCCTCCTTGAAGTCAGGAAAACCTGTTTTTTCTCTTTTTATAGTGAGCAAAATTCCTCAGTCTATGCAAAAAAGAAAACATAGAACTTAACTTGTACAAACTACAGAGACAGATCAGTCTTTTATATTTTGCCTCTTGTCTGCATAGCTTATCCACTGGATGATCGACTGTGAAGCCGTTTAAAACTGGAGAGAGCTTTCAATAATCTTCAAGAAAAACAGAACAATCTGAGACTTTTGTTCTGTGTAATGAAATAAAATTCTTGGGACACATTGTGACAGTTGCACAACTTAACCATAATGTTCTGTTCGTTAACTTTACACAAAGGCAAACTAAAGTGGAACTTAGAAGAGTTGATTACATTAGGGGTAAAAAATATGTACTTGAATTTTGAGTTGTTGTGAGGTACACTGTATTTGAATATTTACTCTATAAGCTTCATAATTGTACCTGCTGTATCTGATTCAGTTGCTCTATTTTTTGCAAATTATTTGCACTCTACATGTGCTTTGATTCTGCAGGTTTAGATAGCCTGAGATAAACATGTAGACCTTTTTTTTATAACATTGTCTGGATTGCTCTCAACCAAGTGATTTGCATCATTAACGATGAAAAGCAAGAAATTCACATCAAGTGAGCCACGTTTTCGATACGGTAAACGAGGAGAATTCATAGATGTGTGGCAATTGAAAAGCTTTGTGTAATGCACAGCTGCACACCTTATACACACCCATAGATCTTTTTTGTACATAGGTTTGAATTTTGGCCCAAAATGAACAATTATATGGAATAATGTCACTAGATGTAAACCCAAAAGATTGTGCACTCTTTTGCTATCTAGTATATCTACTGTGTAAATTTGAGGGTAATCAGTTTCAAAACTATTATTATTCCCTGATGAATAATGATGTCAAAAGACCTTGCTACTATGAGGTTTCACTGAATGGTGTATTGCAGTATCCTGAGATGTAAGTGTCTTCAATTATAGTTCTTCATAGCAATACAGGTAAATTTGAATATATATGCTCAATTACTATTTCTGGTTTGCATTTATTTATTTTATTATTTGATGAAATGTCTTTGTAATTAGTAAATTTGGGGCTAAAATCTGAGATGTTGTTTTTGCAATGTCTGTCCTTTCAATTGTGATGTATTATAGCAGTATATATGTCCCAAAAAATGTCAAAACTTAAATGCCTATGCTGTAGAATATTCAACACACATGTGGTAATAAAAGGTTCATTTATTCATTTTTTTTTCTTCAAATCAAATTATCATAAGTATATTCTCTAAAAACTGGTTGATGAAGAAAATAAGAAATATACTGTATCAAGGAGAATATTATTTATGGAGAAAAAAAGTGGTGTGAATAAATAATTATTACATCAATGATCAGCTGTTTTTAAAGAATATTTATTTCTAGTGAACTGTAAAGAATTGAATTATTCTTTCAGACATATAGAGATTTTCTAGAGAATAAGTGAAAGTCAGAAGGTGTGAATTTGATATAAAATGAGTGAGAGAAGAAGAAAAAGAATGTGTGGATGAATGATTGGATGAGTAAATAACATAATTTTTAAAAACAAATGTGAATAATTCTTTTCTTCCCCCTCTTCCTATCTTCAGTATCGTCCTATATCTGCATTTCCGTTATCTACCTATCCTTCTATATTTTCTATCTATCCATCTTATTATGTGTCTTATCTATCTATCTCTATCCAAAATCTATAAGTATCAATCTGTTTATAATAGCCATAAACATAAAATGAATATATTACCTTTAAAGCGTTTTAAATCAATAAACCCTGGCTCTAATAATAACTGAATTGGAAAGACATTGGCCCTGTAGCATAAAACTTTGTTTAATATCATGACATAAATATCAAATACAAGTCCCAAATGCTTGATTCTGATTGTTTGAAAGCCAAGTAATATTTGATGTCATTATATCACAGTTTTATATTGACAAAGAGGAAGAAAAGTTGAAGATATACTGAAATATAAATAGCTTTTTGTGTCCCTTTTACCTCACCATAACACCCGTAATTAATCTTGACCTACACCAGATACCATGACTAAGGCATGAGTAGGGTTCATGCATTATGCAAAATACCACAATTATAACGTTTCATACTCGAAAACTGAAAAATCAACCCCAAATATGAAGCTTCATATTGCATATCAGTAGCACAGTTTCGAAGGTAACATCCGGGTATTTCTCGATGTTTTGCCCTCCTTAGTAATGGCGGACCGCGCTCCATGCGCGCACAGAGCTTTGAACGGGCGCGTATGACGAGTCCGCTCTCTAGCCTTATTAAGTATATATCTCTATGCACATAAACCACTTTTTCTCAAAATGGCCAAAATGGAGTTACGTTTTTGTGTCACTGACCCCTCGAAATGTTGTTCTTACCGTAGATGAGCGACAGCTTCTGATTTGATCTTCTGGACCTCCTGAACCTTGAAATCAATTTCCTTCTTGACCTTTGACAGCTCTTTCCGAAGGTCACCTAATTGACCTTCCTTGCTGTCAAGGTGACGGTCACGCTGCTGGACGTCTTCCTTCAACTCCTGGTTTCGCATATCGTATTCACGCTCCTGTTAGATTCAAATAGATATACATCATAATGATAAATACATAACAACAATAATATATAAATTTGTACAGTACTTCATATCTATGTTTCTACCAGGAAGAGTTTCACATTATTACCCCAGTCATTGGTTTTTCAATCGCTATTCTGCAAAGCCAATTGCCTTGTAATAAATACAATCAATTGTACACTTGGGTAGAGAGAAGCAATGTTAATAAAATACACTGCTTAAAGGTATTACAAAGTTTTGGTATGGGGTCATGAATTTGGTTCAAATGAACATATTGGAAGCATATGCGATCCTACAATATTCAAGGATCGTTGTCGAGGTCGAAATGGACTCTAAATTTATGAAATTGTAAATAATAAACACTTTATGTTGTATCGCTCCCTCTCAAGGTCAAGATATTAATTAAGCTATAAAACAATATATTTTGACTAAAATCGATCGATTAGCTATTCTTGTTCGGAAATTATATAGCCCAACTACATAATCTGAGATTTTCATGGTCGCAGCTACCATTGTACGGCCGTAGGAGCTATTTGAAATTTATCAAAATTTACCGGGAGCACCGGTAAATGTTTATATTCAATTGTTCTCGAAAGCAGAAGTGTTTTGGGGGCTTAAGCCCCAGTCCCATATAAAGTCGGACCAGCACGGACGAGCACGGACCACTCCGGACCATCCCGGACCATGGTCTGGGGTGATCCGGGATGGTCCGGGATGTTTTGTTTAAAAAAATCGCAACCGCCGACCGTCTCCCCGGACCCAACACGGTACCACTACGGACCGCCCCGGACCGTCCGGGCATAGCCCCGGCAGCAGTACAGATCATTCCAGACCCAGCACGGAGCCGCCACGGACCGTCCCGGACCACCCCGGTGCCAACACGGTGCCAACACGGATGACACCGGACCATCCCGGTGCCAACACGGATCATCCGGGGTGATCCGTGTTGCCACCGTGCTGGGTCCGGGATCATCCGTAGGGGCGCCGGGGTGATCCGGGGTCAATAACTCACTCCCGGACTGCCACGGATCAACACGGACCGCCCCGGCGCCACTACGGATGACCCCGGACCCAGCACGGTGGCTACACGGATCACCCCGGATCAAACTATTGTCCCGGACCGTCCCGGACCACCCCGGCAGTTTTTGACCGTCAAAAACATCCGGGGTCGACTCCCGGACCGCCCAGGACCATCCAGGACCATCCAGGACCATCCAGGACCACCCCGGTGCCAACACGGTGTCAACACGGACCGAATCCCGGATCACCCCGGATGGGGTCCGGGATGGTCCGGGACGGTCCGGGGCGTATATGGGACTGTATCTTAACATTTCTAGTGCATTTAATACATCCACAGGGGCATCCAAATATATCAAAATTGTAAAGAATCATTATCCACCCATTTTTCAAAATTTACCAAAACTTTGTAATACCTTTAAGGATGTAAGGTATATCATATGGAAAGATGAGATGTTTCAGACCTGCCCCCAAACCCCCCTCCCCTTCCTCCACTAAAAAGCATCCCATCAAGTCAAATACAATTAACCTTCCAGTACCAACTCATACACATGGGTGGAGAGAAGCATGTAGATGAAATGCCTTGCTAATGTATATAAGATATGTAGACAGAAGAGATTCCCCCCCATCCCCTGTCCCCCCCCCCCCCCCCACCCTCACAAAATCCTGGATACGCCCCTGCCCTTACCTGTCTCTGTTTGAGTTCAATAGCCCTATCCAGCTCCATTTTGGCAGCTGACATCTGGGTGCGATGAGCTCTAGCTAGCTGGTCCAACTCGGCTGATTGTCGACGCGTCATCTCAAGTCTCAGCTTCTCTGTAGGGTCACAAAGAAAACAAGAAATACATGTTCATGGCTGATAAAAGGATTTTAGTTCATATTGACAAGATCTACAGTTTGAATCACACAAGTTTAGTCAGAAAACATAGTTAGGAAATAATATAAACTATTTTCAGTCATCAAAGGCTATCAAAAGAAGACAAAAGAAGAAGAAAAAAATAAATAAACAGACAACAGGACACCAAGTACTCAAAACAAGAGGAGCAATTCAAATAAGACATGATAAACATGTACAGTATCTTTAAAAAAGTGCAGTTTACATGATAAACAAGACAATGAATGAATATAAGTGCAATCCAAATAACAGCAGAATAAAATATATTGAGGTTCAGAGAGAGTGTGGTGTACAGAGATAGAACAGGTGTAGTTCCCAGAGAAAAAGGAAAATACAGCTCGATTTGGGAGAGGTAGTATTCACAATGGCACACACAACAACAACAAAAACAGTTAGAACGGAACAAGTAAAGGTCACGATCACAAGAAGACAACTCATAATTTAGTAGCATAATATCATTGGTACATAAGATATTGCCTGAAATATAACATCTTTATGTTCCATTGGCAAGATATTAAACTGCACTTGCTACTCTCCACACAGGTGTTAAATAGGTACCCGGTAGGATGCGACCGTCATTGTTGGTCAAACCGTTTTTGAACTCAAGTAAAGCCTGGTTGGAATGCTCCCCAGGGAGTGGATATTGTGTGGGCAAGTATTGAATCCAATGACCGGGGTAATAGTATATCTGTAAAGCACTTAGAGACATTTGTATTAAGCGCTATATAAAAGCAGGATATATTACCTATTGCTTTTCTATGCTCTGTGGCTTGCATGTCTAGCTCACTGAGACGGGTTTGATCCATCTCTGCCTTGAGTCTCTGGAGTTCATCGAGGCGTGTCTTCTGCTCAGAGTCCACAGCTGACTTCTGCGCGTTCCTCAGGCTCTTCTCTAATTCCTACAAAATGGATTATAAAATCATAGAGTGCATGATGGGTTGATAAACGAAGAGTGAATAGTGCTTAAATCTTTTATTGAGAGTCAGAAAGGTGTCCATAAAGTGATAATTTGGTGAACATTCTTGCACTCATCATATGATATGATTTGCCCCTGCCATGATAGCTTTATAATGCCAAGTTAAAAATAAAGTGATTCATTATCATCCTATTAAGTAATGATATAGTCAAAATTCTGAGACCTACATATCCAAACAGAATTATTATTTTCCCAAGGAAAAAAAAAGCAATACTGTCTGCTAATAGTCACTAGGGGGTTAAAAGAAATTCTTTCGCAAGGAGTTAAAGTCTGTCCCGGGCCAACAATACTCCCGCAGCAAATGCCTGACACATACTGAATTCCTAGCTTTAACCATGGACCTGTCACTATATCTAATCCTAAAGCTATTCTGAAACCCAATCGCAATTCCAACCACATCTCAATACCTTTGAGGAATAAGCCTGCAGCAAATATCACTAGACGGTCTACAGATGGTCAACTGTGAAACACTCAAATGCTCCAAGATTCTCTTTATTTTGAAAGTTGGATCATGGATTACTACATACCTCTAGTGCCTTCTTATGTTCCTCCATCATCCTCGTTCTCTCTTTCTCCTGTGCAGCCTGGAGGTTACTCAGTGTCTTGCTATGGCTCTCTTTGGCGGTGGTCATCTCAAACTTGAGCCGATTGATCTCCTGGTCAGCCTTCCTCTGCAGGGCGGCCATCTCCTCCAGTGACCGCTCCGACTTGCTGGTCAAGCGCTCCTTCAGACTGGAGATCTAAATATGAATAGAGGATCATCGACTTATTAATAATCATCCTTTAAATCACTGGGTTAGTTATCAGTGGTCAACTGATGGAAACATATATTTGAGTAAATGGAATCATGCATATAAACATTCTCTTCTACATCTAATAATCAGGGGCTAACGTTCCAGCCTGGCATAATGTGAAGACAAAGGGTCCTGAATGCCTGATATCTTGTGACAAATAAATTAAATCTCCCTGACCTAATTATGAAGTATCTTATTTCTCACTAATACCTGTTTTCTTCTTCTAAAAATATCAGATCAAATATACTTTTTGTTGATCGTTTTTATTCAAATGATGACAGCATGCTGGTTTAGTTCAATAAGAGATATAGAACAAATTGTCATTGTGTTGTCTCAAATTGTATTATTATAGCAATCATTATCTTGTGTTTAACAAATATCATCCTCTAATTAAAATGTCTGCTAGTTCTGATCATGGGCCGCTTGTTCATTCTACTTTAATAGTGAGAGGTACAAGGTAACCCTCTTTTTAGGTTTCTAAAACAGGCTGTAGAAGATTACCTCTTGTAGGAGTTCAGTGAGCTTTTTCTGCCAGCCTTGTTTGCTTGCATCCAACTCCTGGTTCTTCAGACTAGTCAACTGTTTGAGTGCAGCCTGTTTGTCCTCGTCGTGTTGCTCTGTGAGCTCACTGCGAAGCTTCTCACACTCTTTTCTGCAGGGAATGAAATAAAATGCTCACTTCACTGGCTACAATCCTTTAAATATCGCAAAAGGATGTTTTATATGCTTAACCATCATACCATGCAATTCATACTACAGCCACTCTCAACCCAGGTATAGTCAATGGGGCTTGTATAGGGAGGAATTCTAGGAATATTGTGAGCACAGAACTTGGTAGCCTAGCTAGCGCAAGGTGTAATATGGGAGTACCTAGAGAACAATACATGGTGGATTTGAGTGCACTAAAAGAAAAGGCAATTTATATTTATAAACCATCACCTGTGTTATCACATACAGTTGTAACATCACCATCAATATTACCATCACCCTACCACCATCAAAACCACCATTATAACCACATCCACTACCATACTCATTAACATCATCATTAAAATCATCATCATCATCACCATCATCATCACCATCACATCACCATCATCACCATCACCGTCGTCGTCATCATCATCATCATCATCGTCGTCGTCATCATCATCGTCGTCATCTTCATCATTATCATCATCATCATCATAATCTTTACATGAATTATTCAAACGTAATAACAGTAAATAAATGACAACACAAAGTCTTGGGTGCGTATTTCTTTGTAACATCCTCTCACCTGAGTGTATCTGTCCACCTTGTATCTAGATCATGAGCAAGCTTGTCTAGTTTGGTCTTAAGTTCTTCTCTCGATTCGGCCATCTTGGTGGCATGGGTGTGCTTCAACTTCTCAAGCTCAGTCTGATCGATAATGCAAATGAAAATTTAGAAATATGAATTTTATTTTAGTTTTACAATATCACAAAGGGGCTTAAACAATCAAGACATCAGAATGATCCTATTGTTTTAAACCAGGTAAACCCCTTAAAATTCTTGCGATTGTTGAAAACAAAACTATTAACAATTTCATTTGTAAAATGGCATTTTCAATCTTCTTGTAATTAGAAAAGTAAGTCTATACCTATTATTACAAAGCAGAATATCTCTTTTCTCAATACTGATTTCTGAATTTCAAATAATCAAGTTACGTGACTGATTTGATCGGCAACAAAATACCACTTTTAAGCAATGTCACACTTCCCAGGGAATATCAAAATAAACTACCGGTATATCAAAATTCAAAGAGAATCAGAAGCCATAGTAAAAGACAGGCCTACTGTATATCTACAGTATGATATCAAATCAAGGGTTCACTGACCTTGAATGCCGAGGCTTGGCTCCCTGTCTCCCTTCCCTCCTTCTGAGCTTTCTCCAGGTTCTCCAGGAGCTGAGCGTTGGTCTGCTGGAGGGAGCTGATCCTGCTGTTGGCGGAGCCCAGCCCCTTCTCGTTGTTGTTGAGGATCCCCTCCAGCCGACGGACTTCTCCCTCTGCGTGCCGGAGCTTGGTGGTGAGCTCGGCCTCCAGATGGTTGAGCTTGGTCTGGAGGGTGTCTCGCTCCCCGCTCAGGCGCTCCTGTGTCGACTCCAGCTTATTCTCAAGCTCCTGGTTGACAATGTTACAGAATAACCTTGGTTATCATTTTTTCTTAACAAGTCATTTGTTATGATCTTTTAATAATGTCAATCTTCAGGTTTGGCTGTATTACTATCTTTATCTGTCTTGTCAACATGAAACAGCATGACATACACAATATTTGACAAGAGTTGACAAGGTTCATCTAATCATTGTTGCCTTCAACCATTTAGCTCCCTTACAAAGAGCACAAAGAACAGAACATTAATTGTGGCATGAAATCAATACTCTTTTAAAACAAACTATGAAGAAGTCTAATGTGGAAAAACAATCCTGTATCACCCATCTGTTTCAATGTTGCTGCCTGCTTCATAAACTGTGCACACAACAAGGCTCACATCTCCTAACAGAACTAACTCTGTTGAAATAGTGGGAGTACTCCATAAAACAGGACTCCACACTAACCATTTC
The DNA here is from genome assembly GCA_035222895.1 of Strongylocentrotus droebachiensis. NCBI lineage: Eukaryota > Metazoa > Echinodermata > Echinoidea > Camarodonta > Strongylocentrotidae > Strongylocentrotus > Strongylocentrotus droebachiensis. The sequence continues at coordinate 107,044 of JAVYIG010004867.1, forward strand.
CCCCAATGGGGTTTGGAGTAAAATACCAGGGGGTTGGTGTGTAACTTGCAACTGTACAGAATTTGATATTTTGCGGTAAGGAGAGCAACTTCACAGATACATGTCTACTGGACCCTTTTGAGCATCTAGCCTGGCTACAAGTATGCCTAGATTTTAATGTAAACATATGATTTAGGAAATTGCAACAAATTTTATGTTTTCCTGTTTACCTGCTTTAATCAAGCCAACTCTGCCGCTGCCTCTTTCTGTTGATTCTCCCTTGTTAGCATTTAGTCTTGCTACAAGTATACCTACCGGTAGATTTTAATCTTAACACATGCCTAGTAAATTGTAACAAATACAATGTTTTCCTGCTTACCTGTTTTAATCGAGCCAACTCTGCCGCCGCCTCTCTCTGTTGCTTCTCTAGCTCAGCCTTGTGTGACTGTAGGACCAGGTCCATCTTACTGTCATGGTCCTTCTGAAGACTAGTCAGGCCCTCTTGGCCCTGGCTCTTGGCTGCTTCCAGAGCGCTTTCATATCGCTCCTTCAAGACCTGTTTCTCGATGGAAAGGTCTTCAAGAGCCTAAAAGGTAGAATCCATAAAAAACACTGGTTTACATGTGTTTTTGTTTTCCAAGTTGCTAGAAAAAGTAACTAAGTTGGGGAAAGGTCACTGGTCATTATCACATGTTTACAGCCAGAAGGGCGGTAACTCATAGCATTTTAAATATAGTGCCCGTCTGGTTCTTAGTAGAACTGGTAAAATGATTAATCTGCAGCACCCTAACTTTATGTAGAGCTTGCTTTTTTTGTTTTGATATGTGGTTACTGACTGAAAAAGATTGTCCTTTTCAAAGACCATTATTAGATTTCTATCTATCCCCTACATGTATTTACCATGATCCCCAGTTGCCATTGACCATGAATGATATTCTTTTCTTTATCTAGTACTAACGAGGGCTGTAAAATTGATATCCAGATGGAAAATGCACATTATAGGGCAAAGTTTCATACTTACAATAGAAACCATATACTGTCAAACCTGTCTATAGCGACCGCCCAAGGGAAACACAAAACATGGTCTTTGTAGACAGGTGGTCATTGTAGACAGGCTCCTTTGGTACATGTTTCAATGAGAAACCATACCAAAAAAATGTAGATTATTTACATTACAAAGATATCAATGAGCTTTAAAAAAAAAAAAAAAAAAAATTAACAAAATATCTCACCTTCTCCAGTGATTTGAGCTGACCGGATTGTTGTTGATTGAGAGATTGTTTGCTAGATTCTAGGGAGGCTCTCTCCTTCTCTAACCATTGCACCTTGTCTTGTAACCTGGACAGGTCAGACTCCAAATCCTTGATGTTGGCTGCGTTGCTGAGTTGTGTTGCTTCGAGTGTGCCAATAAGATCTAGGTGGTAATAAACGTTTAAAGCAAAGTAGAATCAATTAAATAATTAAAGTAGAATCACTTCTACGATGTATAGACTGTAGCAATACAGACCTACCATTTCCCAATGTTTTACAGTTCCCTTTAACTATGTACATGTATTTGATGCAGACTGAAACTCTGGACAGCAGAATTGTTGAACAATGTTGCAGACTTGCAGCTCAACATATTGGAGCGCATATATATGCTTCACACAAACATTACTTGTGTGATAAATGCCAACTGCGGTAGTCTGCTGTTTGTTCCATAGGCTCACTATAGCTGACAAAGAGTTAAATACATATAGTTCACTACTAAATTATTCATACCCTTATTTACTCTCAAAGGGATACTGAACTGATGAACTTTCTGCCTAGCATAATGTTTATTGCAACTTGCCTCGATGGAGATGCGAGAACAACCAGCGCAGTAACAAGTGAAGCTAACAACATCCAATGATTTATTAAAAGGGTAGAAATTTGTCTGCCTTTATTACAACAGGAGTACATGTTCCTGTAATTGACAACCCTAATACAACAAGAAATCCCGTCTTAATAATAATACATACATGTACTGTACATATATATTCTATTTCACAAGGAACTTACTTGATTTTTTGACCATATCTGCAGCTTGTCCTTCGCATCTTTGTCTTGAGGCTGCTAATTCACCTTCGACCTCTTTTAATCTTGTCATTGCACTGTTAGCATCTTTTTGTGAATCACGAAGCTAAAATTGAAATAGAAAAAATCCCAAATTCATTTCTATCTAAACTTATAACCTATTGGGTACTAAACTTGTTTATTACCAATATTTTGTTTATCGGTAGGTGCAAACTGGTTCCCATACATAAACAGTTCATTTATTTACAAGTATTTAGTTTGTGCCAAATATTCAACATTGTCATTGTCACAACATTGTTCAGATTCGGAGTGTTCAGATACATGTATATTACCATAACGTGGGAGTTACATGTAATAGAAAAATTTAAAAAAGCGGGACAAATATTGCAATAGTGTTTAGGACACTAATGATGGTACAGGTCCTATTAATTTCTTTTTCAATTCATGCTGAGTAAACCATGATAAATGAGAAGGTCTGTATCATTCCTGGCCAATCATGGGGGGGGGGGGTGTATTAAAATCCAGCTTCCCACCCGCCCCCCCCCCCATTTTTATTCATCTTAGTTGTTCCTTTTAAACATGTTTTACAATAGTTTCAAACGTTGTAATATACTTTTTTTTGCACACGCTGTACTCTGAAGTTTCACCGGCCACTCCCCTTCATCTGGTACAGCCTACGTGTAAGGATGGTTTTCATTGAAATAAGATGGGTGGGAACTGATAGTCAATATTGAAATTCCTGGACACCCTACATTGACTAAATAAACCAATTTTTCACAGTCGACTTGCATGGTTTTGTAAAGAGAGCTTGGATTTTAGACCTCTTGTTATGTAACACAGAGAATAGAGAGGGTTTCTTCAATTCAATCCCTGCCCATTGATAAAGGACCTATTGAAAACATTGCACTGTGTTTTTTTTTCTATCTGTAGTTCTTTTGGATACCAGAGCGATAAAAATGGGCTTTCTTCAAAAGGGGAGAGGAAACGTTTCAAACGTATAATAATGGGGATACGAAGTGGAGTTTTAAGAGCAAAGAAAGCAAGATTACGCAGTCATTATACCAGTATATATTAAAGCTCTATACAGGTACATGTATACTTTTCTATAGGCCTATGGACTCTATAGAGTACCTCAATGTACCAGTTCTACTGTAGGTGTCAGTGCACAAGTGCCAGAGTTGTTTAAATTAAACTGTTCCAAATAACTTTCAGTATCTACAGTGTACTGTAAGTTAAGATCTCAATCGTATGTATTTTCAAAGATCAATTTTGTCACTGTCTACTCATACTCTCCATATCAAAAACTGATTTGAATAGTAGTAATTACTGAATAAGTTATCTTTAAAAAAAAAAATCCAACAAAATAAATAATATTTGTTTACAGCAAAACACAGATTGTAAAGCGTGTACATCTACAGCTCTACACATGTATGTACTGTTTCTGAAGTATTAATTTGGACACTGGTGCATGCCTGCTTTGATTACAAAGATTCTAGATAATTTTTCACTGTTCCAATGTAAATCAATTGTTTCAAGTACAGTACATGTAGGTACTACTATTACATTCTGGTTAAGCTATATTATCAACGGGTACAGATCATTAACTGATGAAAAACAATGCATTGTTCCACCTCCTGAAAAAAATCCAATAACTGGTTGATTGAATGTTGGTCTAAATACTGTACACCTCCTTGGCCCAGAGCTACACATGATTAGTCAAGACTTAAATCACGGCATTTAAATAGCAATCATTGAATTGAAATAAAGCTACTTAGTGCCCGTGGATAATCACATCTCAACAGGAATTTGGATTATAGGTTTTAACAGTAAGAGAGATGTTTAGATACAGGCATCAAGCAAATTGACTGCATCAGAGCTATCTACAGGTGTGCATGTACATGTATGCACAGAGTCTGGCCAACTTGGTTTTACTTGGTTACAACATGGTGTTTATTTTTTTGTTTTGTGCTTGCCCAACTACATGTACATAGCCATATTGTGCCCAACTCGATCCGGGTTGGAAAAATGTAACAGAAATAAAGCAGGAACATGTACTGTACCTTGTGTAAGCTTTACTTTTATGATTACGGTACATAAAATAAACATGTATGTACCGGTAGCTTTAAAAAAAAAAGAATAGTAAAAATTCACTGAACATGTGCTACATGTACCTAATTTCTCTTATTAGTTTTTATGCAAATTGGTGAATACTGAGGAAATAAATTTGACAATATTGAATATTCCCACCAATACATTTAAAGAGCAATTTAACCTTTGTAATAATTTCGTTTGTATGGAAGCAAAAAAATAAGAGAAGCAGAATGGCAACATTTTGAAATAAATTGGACCAATAATAACAAGGTTATGAGTGTTTTAAACATGAATTATGAGCTATATATGTAAATATCAGATCAGCTATTTGGTTCCTGGATTGTAAGTAGTCGTGGAAAACTCTCCCATTTTGGTGTGTACAAACATACCATAGTTTTCCATGCCTTATCCATTGAGGCACTACTCAAAATATATTGTGGATGGCATATTATAAAATGTTCTCTAAACAGGAAAGACACTCCTGATTCATAGATTTTAAACAAGGGAAACGCTCTCGGCGGTCTCGCCTGCATAACGCAATTCAATATGATAAACCAGAACGTCAATGACGTACATTGTAGTGCTCATCCGCATCTCGCAACAACAAATATCGTGGTACACTTTTGAACTGGTCAAAAAATAAAAATGTGATGCCCTGGAAGGGACATAATTTCATTTCATTTGCATAAAGTACCATAAATAATCAATGGAGCAAAATCTCAAAATTCTGTGTAGAAGTTTAGTGTTCCAAATTTAGCTCTACCAGATAAGGCAAACCAAATCAAAATCGGTCAAGAAATGAGGGAGAAGAAGCAATTTTTGTAATTTTTGGAATAAATTTGCATAAATTACCATAATTAATTAATGGAGAACAATTTCAAAATTCTGTGTAGACCTTTAGTGTACCAAAGTTAGCTCTACGATATAAAGCAAACCAAATCAGAATCGGTCGAAATATGAAGGAGAAGAAGCATTTTTTGTGATTTTTAAATTATTTTTGGAATAAATTTGCATTATTATCATAATTAATCAATGGGAGTAAAATCTCAAAATTCTGTGTAGAAGTTTAGTGTTCCAAATTTAGCTCTACCAGATAAGGCAAACCAAATCAAAATCGGTCAAGAAATGAGGGAGAAGAAGCAATTTTTGTTATTTTTGGAAAAAATTTGCATAAATTACTATTATTAATTAATGGAGAACAATTTCAAAATTCGGTGTAGAAGTTTAGTGTACCAAAGTTAGCTCTACCAGATAAAGCAAACCAAATCAAAATCGGTCGAGAAATGAAGGAGAAGAAGCATTTTTTGTGATTTCAAATAAATTTGCATAAATTAGCATAGATAATGAATTTCACGATTCTGTGTACAAGTTTTAAATCCCCTTCCTAGCCCTATCATATGAAACAATCAGAATCAAAATCGGTTGAAAAATAAGGAAGCATTTTGAAAATCTTGATGATGATGCCACAACATAGTCCAAGTCTGTTGACCTGAAATGACCTTTGACCTTGACTTTGTGATCTGAAATTCCACTCACATGATTGGGGATACTTGATTACCCTATAGTCCAAGTTTCATTGACTCAGAACTTATACTTTAAAAATTATATCAAAAATTCAAAAACTTAACCTTAGGTTAAGTTTTCGATGATGATGCTACAACATAGTCCAAGTTTGTTGACCTGAAATGACCTTTGACCTTGACTTTGTGATCTGAAATTCTACTCACATGATTGGGGATACTTGATTACCCTATAATCCAAGTTTCATTGACTAAGAACCTATACTTTAAAAATTATATCAAAAATTCAAAAACTTAACCTTAGGTTAAGTTTTTGATGTTGACGCCGTCGCCGTCGCCGTCGCCGCCGCCGCCGTCGCCGCCGCCGTCGCCGCCGCCGTCACCGGAAAAGCGGCGCCTATGTCTCGCTTTTTGCTACGCAGGCGAGACAAAAATTGACATTTTAGTCATTGGTGCGTTGGAACAAATCAGAAACTTGTCCAGCGCTTTGTCATAGTGACAAAACCAATTCAGCCAATTTGAAGCGCCCATACTAAGTTTAAGTAATTACAACTTTTGAATAAGTTCAAATATTAATTATGCACTACTTTTGAAAACTAAATCCATACACTGTACATGTACATACGCACACATTGGCTGATTGAAATGAACGGTCCCAATGAAAAGTAGCATTTATAAAAGAAAACAAAAGGAGCAAATTAAAAAACAACTCACCTGTTGGGTGAGACCATGAGCATCTCCTTCTCTGCTATCTAGAGCAGCCTCTGCATTCTTCAACAAGTCTTTATACTTGGACAGATCCTCATCAGACACTGCCAGCTCTGCTGTAAGCTCCTGCACCTTAGTGTTCATATTGTGCTCCTTCTGAGCGAATGTTCTCCGTAACGCCTCCTCCTTCTCCTTCCACTCCTGCTCCTGCTTCCGAGACTCCCCATCCTGGAGAGCTGCGATCTCTCGCTCGTGGAATGCTTTGAGTTTTTCGAGCTTTGATTCATAGTCCTCGACAAGGTGGGATTTTTCCGAAGATAAGCTTTCACACTCCTGTTTTAATCTTGTCACTTCTGCTTCGTGACTTCTGGTGAGTTCTGCAACCTCGGTTGATGACCCGGACTGCTGCGCCTGATGAGCTTTGTGTATTGCCTCTATCTCCTCCCTGTGTTTCGCCCGAAGCCCTTCTAGAGCGGCGACTTTCTCCTGATCTAGTTTTTCCTTACCATCCCCAAACTGTCTTAACCTGTCTTCAAAGTCCCTCTTCACCCCCAACAAATCCTGGGACAGACCGAGTAACTTTTGAGTATGTTCCGCTCGAAGATTCCCTTCCCTTACCTCGCTATTTCGCTTGAATTGGCTGAAATCTGCATGCGATTCCCGCTTCTGTCTCTCAAAATCGGAAGCTTCTGCCTCGAGTTTGTTTACCCTCTGTTGGAGCTCAAGCTCTTTGCCGAGTTTGCTCTGATACACTGTGATCTTCAATTTGGTCTCTCCCATAAGTTGCTGCAGTTCTTCTTCATGACTGTCTTTCAAACTCTGAACCATGGCCTCATGTTCATCATTTTTCGTATTCAATGCATAGATAACCTGAAATGTAAACAAATTGTAATTAATCACGAATATTATTTTTTACTAGATCTAATATAATAATAGTAATACTCCATATTAAATTTTTTAAGAGTGAGCAAAATGTTGGAAGATTGTCCTGCAGCGCGAGCACGCCGATCCAACATCAAATTTTTAGATCGCAATATCTCTGGAATCCTTTGACGATAAATTTTCTAGTTGAACCAATTTGTAGTAAAAAAACTTTGCCGTCCAATTGATAATAATTGAAATAAATAAATTTGTGTAGAATATGAGAAATCATTTTTCTAAAAATATCACATTCTCTAATATTTTCAAAATCTCTGGAACTTTGGAAGGTTTGGTCACCCTGGCCTTAGTACTACCTTTAGCCTAGATTTCTAATTACTAAATTTGGCTTTTTAAATTTTAGGCTTTAACATTTGTTGTCATTGACTCCCGTCTAAAAATAGATTTAGATCTATCTATTAAATGTTTATACTAGATCTGACTCCATATTCTTCAGTGCCACCTATCGTAGATCTTGACAATTCCATTTTTCTTCAAAATAGACCCATAGACCCTATATCTCGCTTTGATTTTGAATTTTAAAATGGGAGAAAGATTTTTTATTTGTTTTTTAATCAGGAGGACTCCAATCAACTTCAACTTCAAGTTCAGCCTCAGGAGGCAAAAACAAATCAGTTTGCAAATTTAAATTAGAGTAGATAGACCTAAAAAAAAACATATCAAATTATTTCCTCGCAAACAATATTTCAATCGACATTTCCAAGAAAGTTTAGAGTAAAATCTGTAATCTCGCACTCGTTGAGTTGACGTTGTAAAATTAACAACGTAAAACGCAACCAGTGGGACCGAAGCAAACTCAAACATTCATCGCATAAATCAACACAAACTGTGACCATTCTTATAAATATTTAACACTTTCTTTGATATTTACTAACCTTAGTAAGCTGTGCTATCTTCTTTGACATCTTAAGATGAAGTTCAGGGCTGACATCAATCGGTGCTGGTCCATTTGACGGACCAGCACCATACTTGGTCTGCTGCTGAAAGAAATTTTGCGACGACATCTTCGCCGCCATGATGATTCCGGATCTTCGGAAAGATTTATTTTGATTACAATTTCGCGGATGGATATACTAAATGATTCGTTGGAGTTAACCGGTTTCATGTTCTTGTTAATGAATATTCAATGATATTTTTGGTATATATGGACAATTTTCTTTTTTAAATACCTTCATCGTAAACTTAGAGTCTTTCTATGGTAGATTTTACTCATTTAATTCAAACCGAATGTCAAAAAGGTATCATATATGGGACTCGTTTTTATCCGCGACCTGGGATATCCTCCTTTTCATTCATTGAAAGTAGTTCTGTTGAAGCAGCGGTTGTGTACGGTTGCTATGCGATATGACTCTCTCAGTCTCCGATCCGACATCCTCGAACTCCTTATTCGGAGAACGTAAACAGAATGATATTGAACTTGGGTTTTATCCGTCTTAGTATTTTCATTTTATCATTTTGAGATAATGTATTTGTGGTGAAAAGAATAGTTTGGAGATGATAAAAGAAACTGAAAGGATGACGAGCCATTGAATAGGCCTACAAACGGGCTACACACACCTTTTCGAGTTATTCAAAGGAAGGGCATTCTCCGGGTGCAGTCGGGCTTAAAACATAACAAATATCACATTATAAATGCGAACGAGCGATTAAAGGTAAAGACCAGTATTGGAAACGCCCAAATTTCAAAAAAATGAAATGGAAGCTCTCATTACCAATCATGTGAAAGAATATGTTTTGACTAATACATGATGATAAAAAATTGCCGGGAAACCACCTACTAATTATTCATATATTTGGTAAATTTGTTTCTCTCATGGTCTGTGAGAGATATAGGGTAGTCCCATATACATCTTTCTGTGTATAGTGCTTGTAACTTTACGAAGAATGGGCCAAATTTCTTATCATTTTGATGATTCCAGAACCTTGCAGATGCTAGATGCTACATGATCAACCTTTTCTGATCGATTCCACATCGTTTCTTTCACAATGCAATCGCATGACCTTTACCTTTAACTAGGTCTGAAATTGAAAAAACCGGGGGCCCGTTTCATAAAACATTTATTGCAGTGGTAACTCCCATTTTTCTGCGCCAAATTCCAGTTTCTGCGGCAACTTTCCGTTTCATAAAACTTTGCCGATGAAACTGATCATAATTATCTACGGTTACATTTACCGTAGCTCCTATCTGCGGTAAAAATATGCGAGTATATGCCTCTCCGATTGGTTTTTCCATAGACCTGTGTAGAAGTTTGTTCAAATTATATATTTTAAAATTTGTCTATACTACTGGTGTAAAAATGTAATATTCTGCCATTCCTTTCACTAAACTTCCCATTATTCAACATCAATGCCATATATTCCGACACTGTCTTAAGTACAGGAACTTGCGTTCCCTAAGTTCTGCCGCTCTTATGTTTATGATCAATCTTGCTTCGCTCCTTGGAAACAAGCCATCTTTATCGGTACACGATGAGAAAGAAGAAGAAAAAGAAGAAGAAGCCAAACTAAGAGAAACATATGAAGAAAAAGTGAGGGGAGGAAAGAGAGAGAGAGAGAGAGAGCGGGGAGCGGGGAAGCCAAAGACGAACAAAAAGAAGGTGATGATGATGATAATAATGGAAAAAGAAGAGGAGGAGAAAAAGAAAAGTGGGAAGATCTACAAAGCACGAAGAAAATTAGGAAGGTGATGAGAACAGAAGAAGAAACTGGAAGAAATTGAGAAATACTTGAAGAACTAGGGCCTACAACGAGAAGAAGAAGAAGAACAACAACAACAACATATTAAACAGGGAAATATAAGAGAACATGAAACATGGATGCCAAAAGGATAAGAGAAAGTTAGAAAGAAAATATAACTAGGCCCATTTTTAAAAAGAAGGGCCTGTCCATCCCGCGGCCTGTCCATTCACTCGTTACCCGACTGTGTGGGTTGTTCTCTAATATTACCGAGGTGGCGCTGTAACTCATCGTGCAGAAGTGTCCCTTTATCGTCCAGCATATCGTGATGAGAAGACGGTGAAGTATAGTGGATTTAAAACTATATTAAATTGTATATACAAAATACAAAGTTTCTCGGACTATACAGAAAACATAATTATGAATGGATCTAGTATTTTGCTATAGGGGGTGAGGGCAAAATTCCTAAATGTCCTTGAGGTGCCTATTTGGTCTGTGTTTGAAAGTGACATTTATGTATAGGGGCACAAGCAAATGTTTTGGCTTCATCATCCCCCCCCCCCCAAAAAAAAAAAAAAGTAAAAAAAAAAATCGCCAGTAGAGAAAATGCATTTTTGAAAGCCACTGTTACTTTTCTTTTTTATTAATGATGCCTATTAATTGAAAAGGAAGAAATTAACAAGAATATGACATTGTAATAAGAGGTAGAAGAAGGATGAGGAGAAGAAGACGAAGAAGAAGAAGAACAAATGGAGTAGGAGGAGGAGGAGTAAAGAAATAGAGTCCTTTTGTAGAATAACATGAATCTCTATCGTTTCCTCGATAGAGGAGTAAAACAGTTTCCATTGTAATGGCAGTAAATGGGGTACAGGGTGACAGATGACCCCATCGAACATACTCAGAAAAGAGGGAGAATTGGATGCGAAAAGATAAGTAACATGGGTGGAAAAGAAATGGGAAGGCAGCTTGATTAAGAGGTAATACGGTCCCTTAATTCCTTCTTCTTACTTCAATCCATCAGTCTAATAGGTTCACCCCCCCCCCCCCCCCCCGTACCACCACGGCACCTCCACCATGACGCCATTTTGCGTCACCTTTTTATATAACAATTTCCGGCTTTATGTAATTTCAATCAATGTTTGGAGAAAAAAATATCAACAAAATGTGATATCCATGTTTAGCCTATCCAAATTGTCCATCAAATCGGCTTGACAAATGGGCCAGTTTATCAAAATAGCATTTCTTTTTTCTTTCGATTACGTGTTAAAAACGTTTATGGTTTATGCATGGTGATGTCGCTGAACAGCACCTAAGGCTATCGCATGCTTTGGTGCAGGGGCGGCAATCATTATTTTTTCAGTGATGATTGCTGTACCATGTCCATGATAAAGGATTAAGATATAAATGCATTGATACGATTTGATTTGATTTGCTTTGATTTGATTTATTGGTTTCTGCATCATTTTTCATTTTTGTCATCATACATTTTCATGAACAATATATGTTATAATATGGTTTGATTCAATATTTTAAGTTTATATAACTAAAAGAACATAATCAAGCGTGGCTGGGTGATCGTACTAGGCTTAAGCATGAGACATGGACAAATTCCTAAATCAAGTAACTATGAAGGAAATCCAGCCTTTTGAATAAGTTCATTTGTATGAAAGGAGAAAAATAATAGAAACAAATGGCGAAAGTTTGAAATAAATCGCACGATAAAAGATTTGAATGTTTGAAATATAGATCGCTAATTCTATGCAAATCTCAAATGAACAATTTGGTCAGTGGATTGTGATGTAGTCATGGACAACTCTCCCGTCTGTCGTGTATACAAAGAATATTATTTATTTCTATTTTTCTCCTAAATTTCATCTCACTTTGGGCGCTTCTCAAAAATATATAATCATGTATAGAATAATGTCCTCGTATAAAAAAAACCCTCTTGAGTTACACATTTCGAAAACAAGAGTTGACACTGCATTTATTTTAGTCACTTTGTGTGTTGAAACTAAAGGGATATACTATCCCACACAACGTCAAATTGACGTGCCCATGCGTATAATAACATCTGTCAACAAATTCATAAATTTCTATCAAAAAAAATCCGATTTCGTTCAAACCTTCAGCAGTCTTCTTCTCTAATTTTCTGCATTTGAAATTTGTTATACAGTTCTTTTAAAGGTTCCGGCTTCTTTGCAGCGTGCACAGATGCGTCTTTTACAATCTGCAGGTTTAAATCCAACAGTTAAAAGCAGTTCCATGATTAATCTATTTTGAAGGAGAGGGGAGGGAGGTTCACAAATATGTTTTAATCTAATTATATTGTATCCGGTCAACCCGCAGACCCACTCGCCCGGCATGGGAGGATGGGGGGGGGGGGGGGGGGGTACTATAATATTCTTCATTCTTTATTAACTTTGCTTTTAATCACTCATGCGTAAAATTCGCATCATTTGGAGCTGCATCGAATGAAAGAGGGGGTCTAAGCTTTACAAATATATTTATTAATTATAATGGTGATTAATTTATGATAAAACATCGATAATTCTCGGTTTCGTTTTTTTCTGGGACGCACTTATAACAGTCAGCTTGACTGATAACACGTCGTCTCTGATGTTGGGTGTATGAATTATTGGGTGTCTAACATGGCGCCTGCCAGGTCATTGTCACGAATCCATGCTTTGAGCATGTAGCAGCGCGGAATGTTTGTTCGTGGCATGCTGAGAAACTATGTTTTGAGAAATTGCCCATAACAAATTCATGCCCAGACGGACAAAAGACAAAAGTCAGAGACTGTTTCATTAATGAATCGTTTTTTGCGTATCATCATACAATCACCAGCTCCCTGTTGAGATCAAATAGAGCAGAAGCAATTCCTAACATGGGGTTCGCTTTACAATTCGGGTCGACACTCGCACGGTTCACGGATATCTGCACCAATTTCAACACTTAAGTGATCTCATTACCCCTTTATTAAATAATCGTGCCCTTAATCCTGAATTATGTCCGCTTTGTCTGGCTAATTTCCCATGCCACAGATTTTGCACACACACTTGTTGCGATTTAAATTGATATACGATCAAAATCAATATATTCTTCATGCATCTTTATCAAACGTAAACATGATTTCTTTCTGAAATTGGATACAGTTGCCGTCCTTAATTGGAGTCTCACGGTTACTCGTTTAGGGTGAAGCAAACCGTGATAATAATTAAGATCTAATTTGATATAGATGTTGCAACAAATATTGTATATATAATGTTTTCTTGATACTGCCTGATATTAAAGCATGTTGTGAGGACACTCTTTTTTTTAAAAAACCTTAGAAAGTGAATTTAGAGATTGTGAAGTAGATATCTTATGATAAAATGTTTAAAGGCACATTTAGGTTTGCGGTTTTATTTCATTTTGCAGAACCATGACAACATTGTTCCCTGAGACATAAGCTCTGGTGACAATTTTTTTTCTCGCAGCCCGGTTTTTCTCAGTTACAGTTAATGAATTTCTAACTTCAACCTCAGGCCAAACAGGTAAACACTTTACTTAACCCCAACCCTGAGGTAAAACCTAATGGTAATTCTTATTTCTTACGTTATACACTGTCGCTCATAAAGGTGGAATATTTTAGTTTGACCCCAATTAATGGAATTATATTAAAAATTATTTTAAAATAATAGATATAGATAATAGTATACATTCTCAGATTTTATTGAATAATAACTTGCCAATGTGTGTTTTGCGGAACTGCTAAAGCATGTGAATGCTACTATGCTTATTAACTAGGGGACCTACGCTCTCAAGTCATAAATGACAGTAATGAGGATTAATGCCCCACAAAAGGGCACTAATATAGCACATCGACACGGTTTTGATCCTGGGGCCTCACAGTTACGAGGCCATTGTTTTGTCACTGAACCATGACTGTACGCAGTGAGGGCTAGGATAGGGGCAGTTTCCATAAATAAAAAAAAGAAAAGAAAATGCAATAAATTTTCAATAATTCGTCCTTGTTTTCACGAAGTGACGGTAGTGAGGAAAATCGTAACGCAAAGTGAATGCAATTTTTTTTCACTACCGTCACTTCGTGAAAACAGCGACGAATTTATTGCATTTTACCCCGGTCCCCAACATAAAAAAATCCTCTGAGCGGCCATGCATTATGGCTCAAGGCATGGGCACACAGAAGATTTTTTAATTTTAGGCACCGGGGTTACAAAGATTCTAGCAAGTCGTACGCCTGGGAACCATTTATTTCATTATTTTTGAAATATAACAAATCGATATTCTTGTTCAAATTAACGTCTCCGTCGTATGCACTTCCTGTACAGAGATGTTTCATTAAAAAATACAGAATCTGACAATATGTGAAAATTGAATCTAAAAATAAAAATAAATAACTAAAAAACGAGCAAGAAGTTAATGAATAGGCATCAATATAAACAATATAAACCCTTCTAAATGAACATTGACGGTGTTCTTAATATTACATAGGTTATACGCGTGAATATATAAATAAGAAACTATGTAATATTCGACAGTCCGTTGAAATAAAGAGCGACTAGACAGTACAGGATAACAGAGTACGAAAACAAAAGGCGCTGTATATGAACCGGGTATGAACACGATGAAGGGGAGTCGGGCCCAGGTACCCAGTCATTAATGAGTCTACGAAATGTTTACTGCTCTCTTGTATAGTTCTTGGGAATTACACGTGGTACATAAAACAAAATGAGGGTAAATCATGGTCCCAGTGTCTTGGTGTACGCACTTGCAGCTGACGCGACTTCTCGCCAATTAATTTACAAGTCTTCTGATTCTCATTAGGATGTTTGATTGACGTTGCTCCTTTACCGTGTCGTAGTGTGACGTGTAAAAAGAGGCGTGGCTATTATCAACAATTCAGCCAATCACTGTGCGTGCTCTTTTGGATGATTGAGACAAACTTCAGACTAACTTAGTCTGTATTTTCAGTAAACTTGTTAGATGTTCAGGATCATTATTGTTCTCATATAATATCTTGAGATACCAATATATTTTAGTCCAAAGGCCGAGAAGGACTGTGCAATTAAACATATTTCTAGATATTTCTAAACCTTATTATATTTGAGAAGTGAGTAGAAGTCATCGCCATTCCTGCGTACAGGGTCTGCATCTCTGTTTACGGTAGACTAACAGTAACCCTTATCCACTCTTTTACAACGCCTTCATCACCCCCTCTCCAACTCCCATCCCTTCTTCATCATACACCCCCTATTAACATTACCCATAGTGGTGCACACATAAACACACTCTTCGCCAAAAACCGACGAGTCTATATAAAGAGAGTTCGTAAAAGACTTCCGATTTAACAAAAACTGACATAAGCCGGCTAATACCCAACACCTTCGCTTTACAAAGACCATTGTATGGCTAAGCCCTTCCAATAAATTGCAACTCATCAGAGGTGTATTCTTTCCTTTGCTTACCCAGAGGATTTCGTTCTTCCACTATTGTTTCCTTTGAAGAGTATATTTGATGCTATTGTCTAGGGTGGTGGGTTGAGGACTCGATCAGAAGGAGACGATTTGAAGGGTTTTAAGCTCCACCTGCCAGCTCCTAGGCGCCAGTCTGTCTGGAATCGCAACCCCCAAGCAGGTGAGTTTTACCAAACCTCTCTACATTTTGTTTATCGTCAAGTTTTTTCAACCAAAGTGTTACTTTATATATACTTGATTGCAATTTAATTATCATTGGTAATGAGAATGACATATTGATATTTCAAAATATATGTAATTATATTCATAATCATTTTGTGCAACTTACTGTAAACATTTATATTATCATTCTGTACAATCCCATCTTATGTTTTACTTTGTTACTTTAGATATTCGGTAGTACTTTTTAATATTTTTTCAAAGATTCCTGTCATATATATGAGTTTTAAAATTGCTTGAATATTAATCTAAACATTAATTTATGCAGGACTATTTATAACAAAATTCCCCTGTTTTGCTTGAGTTTTAAATGTGTTCAATCTCTATCCGTCTCTGTTACAGAAATATTCCTTTTTCACCATGAGTATGATGAGTTCCAACTTGATGTCTGTCATGATGCCTCGACCAGCTCCCATGTTTCAGCAATCTCCGTTCCCCCTCGGGATGTATCCGCCAGCCCTCATGTTCCATCCATCCCAGCTCTTCCCCACCATGGCCCCGCCATCATCCTACGGTGTGCTACCCAACCCTTGGAAGGCAACACTTGGTTATCCGCCAACATCACCCCCACTCAAACCCCACGGTTTGATGTCACCATCCACCTTCCCCAGTCATTCTCCCAGCTTGTCATCGCCTCCCGCGACGAAGAGTCCGCGATCATTGTGCGTCAGAAGTTCACCGTCGCCGCCGTGTAGCCCCGACTCCGCTTCGAGCAGCAGCGGAGGAGAGAAGACCGCCTTCACGATCGACGCCATCCTGTCAACGAACAAGCGCTCACCGTCATCATCCTCCCATTCGAGTAGCTCACGGTCGGGCTACGGCAGCGACCGACGTTCGACGCCGTCGCCGGATTCGTACAACTTCGTCTCTCCGAAATTGAGCTCGCCTTCAAAGATTTGGAACGCGCCCCGTTTTCAGGCAGCCGACTTCAGGTGTGCTAATGATGGGGGAAAGAACGCAGGCGAATTCCACTTCGATGATCATCGTGATTCCAAACTGTCATCAACGACCTCTGCAACGAACCTCGGCAGTCATGGAGAACATCTGGCCTCGAATGCGTTTGACTCTAGGAGGAACACCGATTCCAATACTGGTAAGAAATCGAATTTTTATTTTTAATGTGTAATGTTTATACAAAATTAATGTTAAATTGTTGCTTTACACTTCCTACATCTTCCTACAATCATTATATTTAATTTTATTGGCGGCCGATTAGGATTTCTAGAACAAAAACAAAAAAAGAATCCTTTGGGGCCTTTTTCAAATTTCTCTAATTCATGTTAAATAATGTTTCATTTAAAAAATGCCAAATGTTAAGGGTTTCATTCTACTGTTGCAGTGGTGCAGTTATAAATGTATAGAAAAGTAGCTTCTTTTAACGAATCCAGTAAAATATATCATTTTGGTTGCCAAAATGTAATGTTGTCAAGCGTATTTTGGGTTTTCTCATGTTTTGTTCGTATATTGAGTTAGAAAATATCCTTGAAAACAATATACAGACGAGAATCATGCTTGAGAGACACCGGCCTGAACAATTTTTGTTCTACCCGGCACTTCCCCAGTCTCAATTAGAATGTCTCGAATCACCCCCCACTTGATCACTTCATTACCCCCCTCCAATCAATCTGACTGACTGTCAGGAGGAGAGCATGGAGATAAAAATGGGTACCAGTTGATCAGCTCCATCGAAGTTCATTAAGTCCAATTCATTAATCCCGCCATTCAATCTCGTACTCTGTATTATCTTTGAAAAATTAGATCGCCGCGTCTGTCTTCTTTATGCTCCGCGCTCTCAATACAAACCACCACCGAAATCCCACTTAATATCGTCCGCGTTCAAGGGTAACCCTTTTTAAATGCTCCCATTGTTTTCTTTTATAACCCGCCATCGTGTATTCTTTGATACGAGTTGATTAGACGGCCTGGTGATTTTAATGAAAGATGATGAATCGAATAAGAGGGTTTATCAGCTACTCTCTCATCCCGCTATGTCCGTTTCGAGACACCTTAATGAAACAGTTAAGCTCTCAATCCAAAGTAAATAGATGATATCAAAAGGATATAACTTCATTAGGTGGTCTGGCCGGCCGGTGGTTGATTCGAGATGGATTTATCTCTGATAGAAAACATGCCGTTGGTAGTTGTTTTCCGATTGGCAACATGTTGATTGTTTTGTTTTGTGAAACTTAAATGTTTTCCTTCGGGGATTTTCTTTTTCTCGTCAGGGATTTGAGTGAACTAAATTTGTAACTAAGTAATGTTGTTAATAATGCATCAAGCTTGACAATGATTTGCCACTTTTTTGTTAAAAGATTTGTTTTTACACCTCAACCATCAATGATATACTTCCATACGATTCCGAAGTCATTTTACTTGATATAAACACAGAAAGTAACAATGACTAATTTGTATCACCGAATATTTTCGTGATTCTTTAGACTCTCGTTTAAAAGTAATGAATTTCATGGCATCGAGGCAGGCCATAATTTAATCATGGCCACAGTATCGAATCAAATCTAATCTTGTACGGAGGTTAACCTAAAGCATATGAAATCATAGTAAAATGCAGACAAAATTTGATACATTTACCCACAATCAAATCGAGCTCTAATTCGGTCATCGCTGTCTGAAAAATCGGACCGCGCCTAATAGGGCGTGGCTAACTCGGGTCTACCCGGCTCTCAACACAGAGAGTCCTCCGTTACAAAAGGGGGTAATTCGGACTCGACCAGCCCCCCTCCCAATGCACATCTCGTCTTTTTCATCCATTCTTAAGTGATTAACAAAAGGGATGGGACTTTTCAAGAGCGTCCAAAGAGGGTTTTAATTGAAGGTAAACAGGCCTCGCGACAGGGGTGTATTGATGTTTTGCGCGAAAAGTAGCACCGGGTTTTACACGTCCCAAGGTTGCGCGAGCAAAATTTGAGTGTTTTGATCATTTCATTACAATGATCGAAAATCTAGTTCTTAAAGTGTTTCGATCGTCGGGGTTGAAAGGCAGTCGGACCTAGTTAATTGAATCTTCGACAACGGATCGATACGCTCCTTCTTTCAAAGATTCGAGATGGATCAATTAGGCCCCATCTCAAAACAACTCATAAAACCGCCATCGTCGTTTAATGAAATAAATATAACTCTTTCGTTTAAGAGATCAATTTTGTATCGAGATTCTGTGTCGAAACAATGTAATTACTAATGATATATTCATAACATTTAATCATATACACTACTACTTTACAACATAATATAAAAAATAGAACCAACGGTTTCCCTCTTTTCTCCGTAGATTTACATCTCTTTACAAGTTTCTTTATTTAAAGCCATGCGCCAGTTTTTTTTTCATGAAGCAAATTCCGAAAACTGAATTACGCTCACCACTCCACACCTTGTGCACCTGTTCAGTGACGTCACAATGAAGGGTACATGCATTTCAAAGGTGGTGGTCATGGGGGTAACAATGTACCTATTCTGGGAGTGGAGCGGGGGTTCTTTAATCTTCATTAAGGTGTCTGGAGAGAGTGCCCCGATCCTTTGACACGGCAAAGGTCCTCAAACAAGACCAATTTATACATCCACTTGTGAAAAGATTAACACACAGGCTTAGCACTTCACATAACAGCGTTCCATCACTCACTGGCTTTAATCAACCCTCGAGGATTATTTACTGATTTGTGACTTAGCCGCTATTAATGGGCCCATGCCCTTAATAACATGGTAAAGAAAAAGCAATTAAGAAACTTGGCCAGGTGTTCAGTTATCCCTAAAAACAATGTTTCTTCTCCGGTTTTCTTAATTAGTAAGCAATCAGGAACGTGCTCACTATCGGAGATTTTTCATTCAATTAACGTTGATGGTAATCTCTTAGTGTCATTACAAAAAGCGAACAAATCTAAAAGGACTGTTTAACATGTTAACATACGGATATTCGTGAAAGAAGTGGTACATTGTTTATTCATTTTTTATTGATGAGTATACGAAAATTATCCTCACTTATGAAATAATTAAGCAAAATCGAGATAAGTCCATTTAGTGCATTGTGTAGCGCCATTTTTCATATTTAACCTTATCACAGAAATTAGTGTTCATTACAATGGCATAAATGACGTTTATCATTAACCCTTTTTTAAATTTTATTCCTTCTCTTTTACAGATAAAAACCTGAAGCGTCTCCGCTGTGATGAGAGCGAATGGAACCCAAGAGCTAAACGAGTGCGCACCATCTTCACGCAAGAGCAACTGGAGCGACTTGAGCAGGAGTTCGACCGCCAGCAGTACATGGTCGGCAGCGAGCGACTCTACCTGGCCGCCGAGCTCAATCTTTCAGAATCTCAGGTGAGAAGAATCTCCGTCATTGGTTATTATATCGGTCGTGAAGCAGAATTGGTTTAATTTCATTTCATTTGATACAATAATGTAATGTAATTCGATGGCACAGCTAAAAGCTGATATAATTATTTTTTCAATTTACCGGTGAATAAATCAATTGTGTGCATAATTATGATTGATATAAAAGTGAAATGACGCGTCGATCCAAAATTAAGAACATGTCGATAAATATGCCAACTTTATTTTGTTTATCAATAGTATTCTGTTTTTATAATGAAGGCATTTTTTTTTATATATTCCAGGTTAAAGTCTGGTTTCAAAATCGACGCATCAAATGGCGAAAGCAGAACTTCGAGAAACAGCAGGTCCACCTCGCCCACATCCGTGCTGTGCAGGAGAGCCGACACGAAAGCGATCCAAGCAGCGAAGAGGACGACGAGCAAGTCAACGACCACGTCCCATCATTTTCCTCTGCCATGGTTCGAGACGACGCTCGAATCCGAGTCGGGTCAGCTGGAGTCCCAAATAGCGACGCGGCGACGACCACCAGCACGATCACCAGCATCGCTATCGATTTTGGCGACGAATTCAACCATCGTGACACGGACCGAACATCGCCGTCCTCGTCGAATGACTCTTCATCCTCCACCGCCAACTTCTCGGCCGCGTTGCAGCTAGAGGTGAAGAAGGTCGAAGAGCGCCTAGCGATGAGGCTCTGCCGCAGAAACATGGTGCAATCATCATTGTCGTTGTCGTCGTCGAGTGCGTTGTCCAGCGCTTCCCATCTCCGATTGATGTCGAGTATCCGTCGTCCGGAGGGTTCGCGTGATATTGAATACACGAATACGGTGACGAGAGACTAAGGTCAAACGAACTTGATTTGAACTCGAATAAACTTTTAAACTGCACTTAGATCTTACATAAAACTTGAAGTAATCTAATTCCAACAAGTTTGATAGTGTTATAAGGCATATCTACGAAGAAGAAAAAAACATATTTGTCCATATGGACTTACACAAGATCTCGAAGAGGATCTAAATTCACTTTTGGCATAATAACAGTTTGAGTACACAGGTATACTATGTTAAGTTGTCTGTTTGTGGAGAATAGGATTATCTAAAAAGAGGTTGTCATCAGGTTATGTTCCGCATGCATGACGGTACAAGAACTTATATGATTTCATGGGTTAGATGTCATAGGATTTGTTTTGTATCTTAGTGCACTTGCGTCAATTTCATGTGAATTATGTAAAATACTATGATGACGGGTACGTTGCAATATATGCTTTAATAGCAGATCTTTTAAGGCTAAAGGTCTAGAATAATGTGTAGAGTTAATATAGTAAATGGATTATTATTGTATCGCATTTGATTCGTGTAACATTCAAATGAGAGGTTAATGAAAACAGATGAAAACAGTTTCATTGTTGTCTTAAAACAAAATTAGTCCAACATACATGTGGTAGATTATATTAATGTAGTAAATTTTAAAACAATTCCGTTGAAACAACTGCTATTATGATTGTTTATGTTTATATAGACTGAGTGCGTCAGTCTATATAGACGTTCATTTGCCTTCTGCATTCTATATCATTCTGAGGATATAGAAGATGTAAATAAAAACTGCCATGAAAAGGAATTACATTTTCACTGTACGTTGTATCTTGCAATACAGATTTACGGTAACAGGGCTTTTAAAGGATTTTGTGAATGAGATTAAATGCTGAAATAAACTAAGTGAGAAAGTAAAGGGTGCGATTAGGAGAGGGTGAGAGAAAGAGACTGTAAGAGAGAGAGAGAGAGAAAGAGAGAGAGAGAGAGTGTGAAAGAGAGAGAGAGATGGAGAGAGAAAGTCAGTGGAGAGGCAGACAGGCAAATATAGAGAAGGATAGGGAGAGAGAGAGGGTGGGGGGACAGACAGAAAGAAAAGTAAGAAGTAGAGGGAGAGAGAGACAGAGAGGGGGAGAGGCAGGCAGATATGCTGACAGAAAGAAAGAAGAGAGGAAGAGATGGGGCAGGCAGAAAGAAAGAAAGAGAGAAGCAGAGATAGAAAGAGACAGACAGAGAGCGAGCGAGATTGAGAGGCAGACAGACTGACAGAAATAAAGAAGGATTAGGGAAGTGATGCAGAGAAAAAAAAAAGAGAGAGAGAGAGAGAGAGAGAGAGGGGGGGGGATAGGGCGGGCGGGGGAGGGGATACACAAACTAGCTTGATTCCTCCTCCAAAATTTCCCTATTATGTGAAAATGAAGCAAAATTCCAGAAACGCTAGGTTTATGCCTTGATTTCGTCCCAGAAAGAAAGACAATGAAGAGTGAGTTTTCATCACGTATATAATAGCTCCAAAATGATATTACATACATTTTCAACAAAATAATACTCTAAAGCTATAATTATTTTGAAAATACGGGAATATTCATTTTTCATCTGAATGTCAGGATGGAATAAAGAAGGAGTATAGATGAGTGACGATTGTAGCAAAACTTAATATCTGTTTTTGCAGAAAAAACTTCTTAATATAACAGGTGATGATAGTTCGAATGATTTAATCAAATATATTTCACAAAAGTTACATCATTGTGGGAATTTGCTGATAAGCGAAGATGACGAAAGTTATGAGAACAGCTGCAACAATTTGTCAGCACGATTCAGATTTATGACGGTAATGAAGAAGGATGAATACAAAGGCTTTTATACGAGGCAGAGGATGGGATCCCGCAGCCCCCCCCCCTTCCTCCAGAGAATTTTGAACTTATACCAGTATTTGTACAGCAATGTAGTTGGCTTCTAGCCCCTTAGCTTTCTAATCCTATCTAACACATTTTGATGACGAAATCACATTTTACTACAAGATAATATCAATATTTTTTGCTCCGTCGCAAAAATAAAAACTGGAACGTTGTTATCCTGACAAGACAATGTACCATATAATACTCCAATGCACCAATATTTCAAAAACATTCGTGTTACATTATATTGATTATTTTAGAGAATGGAAAAACAAGGGAAGGTGACGTGACGCAATCGAGTACATTATAGTGTATAACAAATCTTTTTTTAATAGTCATTTATATTTTATCATGTTATATACCATCCAAATTATTTCATCACTTGAACAAGTTCAGTTCTTCACATGCTTTGATCATCACTGCAGTCACATAGGCATGAATTATGCTTGTATAACCTGTTACAGTGAGATACTAATCATCGTGTCACTCAAATTGTGAAAGTCAATATTCAATTAAATCAAAATGAGATGAACATGAAGAATAAATCTAGCGTTGATTGTTATTCTATAGACGAGCAATTAAATAACCATCGATTCGTGCATGGTCCGCTTTATATGTTGACCGAGAGTCTCTCACACACAAAACAAAATCATTTCCCAATTTTAATTAGGGGCCGGATTGTTTTCGATTCCCACATGTGTGGAATTATGAAAAATTTCCCAACATCCGATTAAAAAGGTAAATAAATTTCAAGTACAGGTCGGCATGTAGGGTACAGGTTACCGTTTAAAGACAATTGGATGGTTATTGAAGATGTTTCCGCAAAACGTGCTTGGACACAATACATGTACTCCTTAAAACGATTAAACGTTTGTTGATTTGAGTGAATGCGTCTGCTACAACGATTATAACAAAAGAAAGAAACACACGTGAAATGAATATATGCAAAGCGCAAACAACGACTCAACACCGTTTATTCAAGAAGCGCAAAAATTAGACAAATATTTAGTTTGCGTGTCAAACTCGATCACAACTCAAGAAAAGGGGTTCAAGTGCCGTTTAAGGACTTCGTCGTCGTACCGATTTACTTGTGCTGATTTCCTCATGAATATACAATCTATAACTGGCGGCAGTTATATTGTTTTGATCTGTTTTTTCCCACGGATTTTGACAAAATAAACATTATTTCAATTCTGGCATGATTTCGATATGATAACTAGAGAACAAAGTAGCTTACAATGTTGTTCATTGCATTGAAAAAGCTTATGATGAAATGTAAATAATATTTTTTTAAATAAATCTCAAAATAAAATGATTCGTTTTTATTGCAGGTCTCTTCGTCTAGATTTATACAACTTCTGTAAAAGCATCAGTGTACAAGGGATTGTGGTTCTAAATGCATTACAGAATGGGAAATGCATAAGAAACGGGATACCATGAGAAAATGAAAGGAGAACTCGGGAAGGGAAAAGTGGGTGTATAAACATGAAACTCAGAGAGAGAGAGAGAGAGAGAGAGAGAGAGAGAGGGGGTGGGGGTTGCGATTAAGTAAGTAAATGAGAATGGGTATAAAAGACATAGACAAAGACAGACTGTTTGGGAAAGAGAGAGAGAGAGAAAGAGATAATATACGAAGAGTGAGAGAAAGTGAGCACAGTTGTGTGTGGAAGGATTAAAAAAAAAACTTCTTTTTTTCTTTAATAAAATCTTCTTTATTCAATATTGATGTCGAATTTGCAAAACATAACACAACTATTTATTATATGAATATACATACATAATATAACCAATATAATCAACAACAAGAATATAGGTGATTATACAAAACATGGTGGTACAATTTTTTTTAAAGCAACACAATGTTTTTCCACCTATTATCAAATGATGCAAATTTGTTTTTTTAACATAAATTGTTCAAGAGAGCGATAATACCTTAACATGAAAAGTTAATGTAGAATTAGCTAACCCCATACCAACCAATACACCCCTACCCACCTTACAATGCAATACTGCTACAGTTAACAAGACATAATGTTGGACATAGATTGTTTTTATGAAATGAATTATCAGTACCTCTTCTGAGCGGCCTGCAGATTGCATAAATCCTTTGTAAGAGATGATTTGTTGTTGTTGTTGTTGTTGCGATTAATGGCGTTTCCATCGTCATTCGATGATTTCCGCCAGGCAATGTGAGAGGGCGTAGTTACTGGTCCTCTCTTAATACTTTTACTGTTGGATCGACGATAGCCTAGTGGCGTTGTGTTGTGCAATTAACAATGTCAGTAAAATTGTTAGTAGTTATTTTCTGTATTGTTATTCGGCTTGTTATTTTAAAGAATTCATTAGGAAAGAAAGGATGAAGTGGTTGAAGGTTATTACTTTCGTTAAATACAGATGTATTGCTAAAATTGACAAGCAATATGCAGCCTATATCAATCCAAAACAAAATCAATACCCAATATGATCATAATTTAATTGGCGGCTATATCTAATACATTCGCATATTTGATAATTATGATTGGATTTGTATATAGGTTATTCTGTAGAATATGATTATGACAGCGAGAAGTGATTGGTAACAACGTGATCGGTATATTTACTCAAACGGCAACATGTGGTCGCCGATTCAAGTTCTTATTATGTTCCTTCCTTCTCCTCACACGCTTGGGCCTGTCAACCCCCACCTGCATGCAGACTCCGTAACTAAACGCCCCAGATCTCTCTCTCTCTCTCTCTCTCTCTCTCTCTCTCTCTCTCTCTCTCTAAACGTTTTCTTTATTTCTCTTTATTTTTTGTACCAACTCTCCCGTTCTCCCCTATGCTTCTCTACCCCCCCTCTCTCTCTCTCTTTTAATCTCTCACTCTCCTATATTTCACCGTCTGTCTGTTCTCCTCCCCATTCTTTTTTTCTGCCAGCCTATCCAACTGCCTCTTTATCTCTCACTCTCTCTCCCTCTCTCTCTCTCACTCTCTCTCTTCTCTCTCCTCTCTCTCTCCTCCCTAACTCTCTCTCTCTCTCTCTCTCTCTCTCGTTTTCTCTCTCTTTATCTCTGTTCATAATCCTTTCCTCTTTCTTTTATCCCCTCTTCCTGTCACTGTCGAAATATAATAAGCACATTATAATCAGTCTAATTTTAGGTCGAGCATATTGATTTTTCTCACCTTCAAATTCTCCCTCGTTTATTATTAGGCCTTTATTATTGAATTCTATACAGTGGAGTGTCCAGGTTCTGGAAATAGAGGGGGCGCCCTCGTACAACAAGGCAGTCCTACGACTTCTATGCAAATAAGGGGGGGGGGGTACTGGTGCCTTCTCCGCCGCCCCTTTTGTGTGGATCCGTGTTTTTTTCTCGTTTGTTTGTTTTGAATACATTTTATTATTCCCTTTCCTCTGAATATTTGCTTCCATATCAATTTCTCTTTTGTTTTTAATTGAATAATTTTCTCTTACGCCTTCTTTCCTTTCTCTCCTTCTTCCCCTTTATTCGATTATTCTCTCATTTTATAATTTTATCATCAATTTCCTCTACAAATTCTTCCGCTCGTCATGATTCTATTATCTTGCTTCTATCACCGCCTTTCCAAAAGTGTATCCTTTATTTTCGGGCCACTGTCACATAATCTCTGCATCACCTTTCTCATTTTCTCTCATTTTTCTTAAACTCTACCCTTCTTATCTTCGATCAGTCATAATATTATTCACTTTCCATTCTTTCTTACTTTATTCCTATTCTCTTTCTTTCTACATGTATTTAACTTTTGCTCCTTCCTTCCATCAGGGAAATGGCCTTGCTGAGGCTGCTCCCGCTCCCATCCCTCATTTTTTCCTTGATAGATATGTGATAATTCATTGTAACTTGTGCTCATATTAATCAAATTGAATAAGGCATGCTGTTATTATTTTAATCCAAATATCGTCTCTCAAAACAGACTATTCTTTGTAAAATTAGTTTGAAATATATGTGGAAAAAATATGATATCGTTTGGGAGACGAGCTTTACTTTTCTTTCATCGTGCATGTTCAAAACATAGAATTCAATTTGTCACTTTGTAGACACCATAGCTGATATGCGATGTTTTTCATTTTCTAGAAATCTAGAAAGGTCTAGTTGATAAATTTGATTTTTTTTTGGAAATTATGGACGGGGAACGTGTGATGCGAGGCAATATTCTCATCGTCAGACATCTGCCCAGCTCACTAGATGCTTCAGAAAAAGAAAATCTTTTGAAGCATTTCGGTGCAGTGAGTGTGAAATGTATGGCGAATTATGGAAGACTGGTAAGTTGTCAGCCCAGTCCCACATGTGCATTATTTTGTTATGTTTGTGGGCTGCAAAGCCAAACAAGGCGCCGCTTTTCCGCTGACGGCGGCGGCGGCGTCAACATTGAATTTTTAATATAATTTTGAAAGTATGAAACTTGGACTGAAAAAACCCCTAGGTTATCAAGTTTCCCCAATCATGTAAGTGGAATTTCAGGTCACAAAGTCACCCAATGACAATGACAATCTGGCATCAACATCAATTCAAGATTTTGAATTTCTACTTCTAGCATATGATAGAGGTCTAATCTATTTCAAAAGTGTTTGTTTAAATTCCATGAAACTTGTACCCAAGGATTATCATGTATCACATATCTTATGATGAATTTCCAGTTCATAAAGTCAAGGTCAAAGGTAATTTTAGGTCTGTAGACATGGACTAGACTCTAGTCTAGATCTATGTTTTCACAACTTTTTGTGAAAATTAATAAATCGGTTTAGATCTATCATTTTTGTTACTAGTTGTTCATAGTCTACTAGACCATTTCATATTTAAAGTTATCAATCTTGGTACAAATAACAGTAAATAATTCTTCTGATGATTTTTAGTCAATATCCACTGCAAAATGCTGATTACATTAAGAGGATTTCATTTTGGGCGCCTGGCAGGGCCTGGGGTAGACCGAAAGCTTCAGTCTCTATAATCGTCGGTTGTTCCACTGAGACTACGTCTGGCTCCACTAGACCTCGGTTATAGGGACTGAATGACTGCCTATGCCAGCCCGTGTTGAAGTTATCACGGCTAGATTTTAGCCGTTAGGCCCCTCCCACAAACATGACAAACTTGCCACGGCCGTATTGTTATGCCCCCAAAATCCCCCAAAATGTCATTTTACCTCGTTCATATCCATTTTTAAATTAGGCCTAGGCTATAATATATCGGTTCCACTTACTATCTTGATTGATATAATCCGTTTAATGGTCCCTTTTAAGGAAATTATGGGTAAAAATCGACATCCATGTTGAAAATCTTGCAAGCCCCCGTTAAACTCTCGCTGCCGTCAATCTTATCCCTTCTAGTCTACGCCGAAGGCAAAATGATTATGAAGGAAAAACTGTGCGCCATCTACACGTTCGTAATGGCGTTATCACAGTTTTTTCCTTCATAATCATTTTGCCTTCGGCGTAGACTAGAAGGGATAAGATTGACGGCAGCGAGAGTTTTACACGGCTTGCAAGATTTTCAACATGGATGTCGATTTTGACCCATAATTTCCTTAAAAGGGACCATTAAACGGATTATATCAATCAAGTTAGTAAGTGGAACCGATATATTATAGCCTAGGCCTAATTTAAAAATGGATATGAACGAGGTAAAATGACATTTTGGGGGATTTTGGGGGCATAACAATACGGCCGTGGCAAGTTTGTCATGTTTGTGGGAGGGGCCTAACGGCTAAAATCTAGCCGTGATAACTTCAACACGGGCTGGCATAGGCAGTCATTCAGTCCCTATAACCGAGGTCTAGTGGAGCCAGACGTAGTCTCAGTGGAACAACCGACGATTATAGAGACTGAAGCTTTCGGTCTAGGCCTGGGGGGCCTGTTGATGGGCCACCCTCCCTATAATATAAATAATGTCCCAACCTCAATTTGTCATCATATTGAATTGCGTATTAAATGCATAAATGCGTTTCCCTTGTTTTTTTATAAATTTTGTCAGTTTCCTTTCAAACTTCCTCATGCACAGTGCGAGTATGCTTCTCTGATTTTTCTGCTTTTCAGCATCAGCATCAGTATATGGAAGTGTGAGGTGATCCTGTTGAAACACAGTAGTTGTCTCTCAATGTTAGATTTTACTTTAATCAGCTAAAAAATGACATGCCTTGTGGAACTTCTTGAAAGTTGAAGTGATCTTCAACAATACTCTGCTATTTTTCTTTCTTTCAGAAACACACTGCATTCGCCAATTTTGAGAATCACAATGCTGCATCACAGGTAGGAATGGACATTTTCATTCAGCATGGGTTTTTGTGTCAAGATATTTTCATAAGACAAGAAGAGAAGAGTACAGGCTGATTTTATTAAACAGGATACAAGTCTTTCCTTTCTATGAAATAAAGTTCAGTTTAAAGAGGATGAAAATTTAATAATTTTCATATGATTATTAAAGAAAAGGTTCATTGAAATTAGAAAAATAGGTAAATTATACCTCTATAGACTGCTGAGAACCTTAAGAATATGAGTAAAGTATTTGTTTAACCTCACTAATGTGAGGAAAAAATTAAATGCAATTTTGATACCCTTTCCAGAATCCACTAACAAATTGATAAGACAGCAATAAAACACATGCGATAGTGTGACGTCATTGAATGAACTACCCTACATTACACATTCGGGACAATGTTCGATGCCCATTGCAATTTTTAGATATGGGTTTTAACGGTATTTGTATATTAACCGCCAGTGGTGATATTTCCTTTATATTTGGCACTTTAAATGAGATATACTGAATAAATAATACTTTCTACAAATGTTTGTTTGATTTTTTAATTTGTTATTTCCTTGAAAAATTGGGATAATAATCAGTAATCACATATTTTATTTTTCTTGCACTCATTGTGTTATTTTTTTGTTTTGATATGCAGGCTTTGAGTCGTCTGCATCAGATGAATGTATTGGGACATACCTTGACTGTCCAGTTTGCAAAAACAAGGGGACAGATCGCCTTAGGAACTCCAAGTATTTCTGACAAGTAAGTACATTAAGAAAGATGTTTATCAGCTAATTTTTTGGATTAAACAGGTTGTCAGTAGAGTGTGAGAAGTTGCCAGCTTTCTTCAGAGTTTGTTTATAATTAATCACCTTTTGGTCATGAAATAAAATCAATAAAATGATTGAAAGATCGCAGAAAGGAATACCAGTATAATTTATTTAAAATTTAAACATGTATAATTCTGGTTGCAGTAAGGAATGAACTAAAACATTGACAATGTTTGAGTTGCTAGAAGAGCTTCGCCTTGTCTGCAAATTTGGTCCAACATTCCCTATTCCCTGAACATGTCAGTCAATTTTACTTAAACACAGCTACCGACAAGTGTTTGACCCAGTATTATTTTTCGTCATTTATGTGCAAATATCTTGTAATGATTACTTACAGATACCAACCAAGTATTATCAGTAATGGAGAGGAGAAGGAGAAAAAGGATGGGAGGTCTGAATCCGTCAGCGTGGAAGACATGCAGACAAAGAGAATAATGAAAACGATTGGCATGGCTCCAGATTTTGGGTATGTATTTTCTTCTCTTTCTTCTTTTGTAACAGCGATGTCGGACACATTTGCCTGGGCTAGATTTGAAACAGTGATCTTTAGTTTGTAGACTCTCTACACCCTAAGTGTTCTTCTGTGTATCGGTGAGTATGAATTATGTTATCTTTCTTGCTCTCAAACTTATCTCTCTTTAAAAAAAAAAACTTTCTGTACAGGCTGTCCCATCCTATAAACCCAAGGCTAAAGTACCACTATCCACCACCGACTGTCAGCATTCTGAGTAACATTGTCAACGCCTTAGCCTCTGTGCCCAAGTTCTACGTACAAACGCTACATCTGATGAATAAGATGAGTCTACCCGCACCGTTTGGTCCTCTCACTCCAGCTCCTCCTTTGGTAATTTGATTACCTTTAATCTAAAAATAAAATATTATATAAATAATACACAGCAGTGAGGGCATTCGTAAGAATTATCCACACAAGGTACCTTTGGACCAGTCTAACACTCCCGAGGCGAAACGATGTGTATTAATTGTTTTTTTAAGATGATGTTTTATTTGTTTTATAAACTGATGTTTAATAACATGAATTTACCAATGACCGGTCATTAGTAAAATTATGTGTTAGGCAAAATAAATGCCTGGTCACGTGTACGCTCTCAACCAATCATTTAATTAGGATCCGCTTCATCATCTTATAAACTTTGTTATGTGACACATATATGACTGCTCCATGGTCAGTATTCTACACTACTGACTAGTACCTGAATTTTAACTTCAATGTGGACCAAATATTATACTTAAACCTAAACCTAAACTAAAATCCTATCTCAACACCAACCCCAACCTTTTTTTATTACTATTTTGAAGAGTATCTTAGTACAAATTTAACATGAAAATGATTTGTATTAGAATGCCTTTATATTTAAAAATGTTTTAGAAAAATTTGTTGCTGTTGCCTCTAGGGTCTAAGATTTAAAGGGGGACGGGGGTGCCTCTTTTGTACTTAAGTTATGCCACCAGGGTTAGAAAAAAGGGCGCATTGGCTGGTTGCCCCCCTTCCCTCATCCCCTATTGCTCTAAGAGTCTAAGTGTATATTGCTTTGTTTTCTTTATAGGAAGATGATCAGATGGTTGTCCCTCCGGAGCCTGAGGATAATGCCCCTGCTGCAATGGAAGTGTCCAGTTCCAGTGAGGGATCAGAGATGGAGAGTGATGAAGAGAGCAGAGAACTGTATGTAATCGTATCGTATTTCAGAAGCCTCTCCTGAGCCTTGTATAGACACAAGGCAGTATTACGGCCTCAAAAGAAAAGAAAAACATAACAAATACACAAACAAACCACCCCAAAAACAAAACAAAGCAAAGAAAATCCATTTAAATGAATGGTAAGTCAGGGTGGAAAAATGGAAGCTGCATGCAACAAAGGCCTTCTGCAACCCACTTATTAGTGGTTGAAGAACGTGAAGCGTGCTACACTTCTGTCATGATGTTTTTGTTATTTTTTTTTAATTAGCACATTATGTGTGAACAAGGCGTTTAGATTAGTGATTATCCATAACATACTCGTGTCAATCCTGTCCTGCGCTCAAGATGCCTGTGAACTGTTATTGGTACTACTGTTGTTGAATTCATATTTAGTCTGCCAATAGCCAACAATGTTTCCACACCTTCTTTAGTGACCACCTGTCGACAAAGACCACATTTTTTGTTTCCCTTCAAATGGTTTCTCATTGAAATATATACTAAAGGAACCTGTCTACAAAGACCACTTTTTGTTTTTCCCTTGGGTGGTCGCTATAGACAGGTTTGACTGTAGGAGGTTAACATCCATTTTTGATATCCCTGCGTTTGCAGAACCAAGAAGCGTCATCTTCAGCTTGGTCACGGAGCCGTCAAACGCCCCTCCAAGAAGAAGCCAGCGACCCAACGGAAGCGCCCTCGCCTTCAGGACATGATCGCGACTGCTGCTGCAGCCAGGTCCATCCCCTCGACCGACACGACCCCAGGGGTCAGTGGGGTCAACCGGAAGGAGGTGTTTGACCCAACCCAGGTGCCCAAGAAACCAGAGATCAGGCTTGCAGAAAGTATCACCAGTGCAGTGGAGAGACAGATCCAACAAGGTAGGTCAAATGTCAAAGGTCAACTGTATTATTTCACCTTTCAATGGTAGTTGTGTACAGTCATGGCTAGAGTTAGAGATATGACAAATAATATGTGGTCATGATTTTTGATAGAGAAAACTTAAAAAAGCAGCTTCTTGAAATCCACAACATCAAAAGATATACCAAACAAAAAGATAACCCAATGACTGAATATCACAACTTGGTCTATAGATTACTTTTTTACTGCCTAGTTACATATTTACTCTTAAGTCGGAAACAAATAGGGTGTCATGTTATATTTGTGTTTGCAGGGATAGTACATGAATGTCTTCAGCAGAACACAATTTTCCTTCTTTTTTGTGATTTGTAGGAAATCCCAGGATAATCAATGTTTAATAATTCACTCTATTATGCTTTATTTCAGGACAAATAAGCACAGTTGAGGACACGCCCGCTCCTACAGATGCCCCTGTCACAGAAGAGATAGGAGGCTTTGGAACTTTCCAACCCCCTCTCAAGCCATCAGATGCTGGGGAGGAGGAACACGAAGATGCAAAGGAGGAGGAAGAGGAAGAGGAGGAGGAGGAGGGACCCGAATCAGCTGAATTTATCACCAGGGAGCAACTGAAGAAGAGGCTTTCCAAAGAGGGTAGGTCCATGATGTAGAAATCAAATTAAAGGGATAAGGCAACTTTTTCTTAGATTCTTAAACAAAATCCTGAATTTAGCTCATGCTGCAATGATAATCATAAACCATTAGGTCAATCAGGAACCCCATGACTTTTACAACCCGATCGCCTGTCTGATTATCAAGATATTTATATATTTATGATTGGAAATCGAAATCAAATTTTGCGTTTTCCTAACGGTTTTCATAAACACTACAGTCTATTTGGGAAAATGAGTATGGTAAAACTGGTCACTCAAATAGTTTTACTTTTTTGAGGCACTTTGAGGCACATTTTGAAGCACAATTTTGTAGGGCTTCAATATTACACCATATCACAGACACTGATAACACGTAGGGCCTTGCATCTCAGATTTAACACTGTTGGTTGGTTTGTGAGTCTCATTATCTTCATCTCTTTATTCCACTCTAGAAATAAAGCACATATCTGTCTTCAAAAACTACACAACAGGCGAACCAACGACCAGATTGTATGTCAAGAACCTGGCCAAGCAAATAGAAGAAAAGGTAAACCATAGTTGAGATTTTTTCTTTACATTTCTTGTATTTCACAATAGCGACCAACAAGTTTATGCTCATCTAAAATGTGCACCAGTATTTTAAACTTGCATGCCCATAACAAAATATAGATTTAGTCTCCGCATTTCTTTTAGGAATTTATGGGATCTTATTTATTTATCATATTTCATTCCTGCAAAGATTAAGAAATAGTAAAATTATAAGATGGACTGATTTATAGATATGAAGATTTATGTGTATGTTAAAGAATGCCATCTAATTTACTTTTAATAATCATTTATATGCTTTGTATTGACATAAATGGATTGATAAGACAGTGTTGGTCACTATTTCAAGAGGTTAGCATTATCTTGTTACCTTTTTTTGTTGTTGCAGGATTTGAAATTTATATTTGGGAGATATGTTGACTGGACTTCACCATTAGACAAAGATATGTAAGTACCAGCAACTTATGTAGCAAATTACAAGTACATGCATGTGTGTGTGTGTGTGGAATTTGTGACAACTTATTGACACTAATCATATGAATAATCTAAAAAGTTTTATTTGGGACAATCATAATGTACTATCAGAGCGTTATGACAATCAGTAGTCACTTGGGGTGGAACATCATATGTCGATGAGAGAAATTCAAATTTTGGATGACATTTGCCTAATTTCCTTTTATTTCCAATCCAATCCATAGAGTATGTGGTACAGTGAGATTTGTTCCATGTGTCCCATATAACATACAAGTCTTTCTCCTATTTATTTCACCCAAGAATATACAAAATCTCTTAATATGACCATGTAACACTTAGCGACAGCAAAAAGAACCAATAGCAAATGGTTGTATTGAGAGATTTTCATTTTTAGATGAAATAAATGGACAAATGTTGTAGGTCGTATCAGACACATTGCACCTTAAGTGCTTTTTTCTTAATTCTACAAAGCACCCCCCTTGATGGAAAACACACAATAAGACCATTAACTCTTTATCTGATTCGTTTGACACATGTATGTTAATCCCTAGATAATGTTGGGGTAACTGGCTAGGATGCTTCCCAAGGGAGTGGAGAGAGTGCACTGTGAAGTGCAGAATTGTAATAAAATCCAATGACCTGGGCCCTGTCTTACAAAGAGTTGATATCAATTGCAACTTATTTGCGATTGATATTAATCACAACTATGTACATAAGAGATAGGAGACTGCAAACTTGCGATTGATTGGAGGACTTGCGATCAATTTGGATCAATTGTAACTCTTTGTAAGACGAGGCCCTGGTTAATAATACTGTAAGGGCTTTGGTTTGTTAAGTTGTAACCGGTAAAGCGCTTTATACAGAGCAGTAATTATTGCTTCATGTACAGTATTACAAGATCGAGCATGCAATTTGTATTCATCATCACCACCACCACCACCACCACCACCACCACCACCACCACCACCACCACCACCACCACCACCACCACCACCACCACCACCACCATATATTGCTATTGTTATCATTATTACTATTTGTGGTCTGTTGTGTCCTCCCAGGTTCAACATACAGCTGATGAAGCAAGGTCGTATGAAAGGTCAAGCGTTCGTTGGTCTCCCCAGCGAGCTAGCCGCCCAGCGTGCTCTCCGAGACACCAACGGTCTGCTGGTCCACGATAAACCTATTGTGGTTGTATCCTTTTCAATCCAGTCTCATTCAGACTTTCATGTTATGTCAATGTCATTTTATTTCATCATTCATGGAGATGAAAAATATGTCTAATCACTTTCCCATTTTACCCCCATTTACCTCCTTTGTTCAGTCTCTCCCGTTTTTATGGTACACGCAGTTTTTTCTATTTATGTATTCCTCTCTCTTTCCCTGTCTCTAATATTCTCTTTGTCCCTCTATATTTCTCCATCTTTATTCCATTCAATGGCTCTTTTTCAGTTCCTCATTTCAATCCTTAGTACTATTCCTTCTCCCAACTGCCCTGTTTTAGAAAACCTGTTAGCGGTATTCAGTTACAAGTATTCCAAATCAACAAATTGCCCACCGCCAATCAATTTCTATGATATCACTAGCTTATGTCAATTATTGTTATACGTTTTTGATGATAAGTTTCAACCACGTTTCTTATTTCTTTCCATCTTTCTTTTCTTCTCTATCCCTCTCTTATACTCTTGCCCTCTATCATTTTCCCTGTCTATCCCGTACTAATATTGTCTCCATCCTTTCCTTTCTCTGGGATGGTTTGATGCTTTGTTTTTACCTTACTGTTAATAAAGCATGTGTATGCTTGAAAGTAAGCAACAAGGGGACTAATGGCAGTAAATCCTCCCTAAGTGATTTGATAATGAGGATTGATGCCTTACCAAATGGCACTAGCGCAACAACTCAGTAACCTACCACTGAGGCATCACGTCTCCACATATATCTTTGTTATCCCATGTTACATTTTCCTTGACCATTTCATTCCCTCAGAGCTTTGCCCGATCAGCCAAGCCTAAGGAAAAGGAAGATCCTAAGCAGAAGAAGAAAGAAGCTGCCAAGAAACCGCGAGAAGCAAGACGAATATGAAGTGTTTGGTAGAGAGATATAGAGAGAAAGCTATTATGCAATATCGGCTAGTTCATCAGACAGAGGGAAATTGTCAAGACACCCAGGCCCGTGAAACAGACATGAAATAATCTGTATGGAGAGAACAAGCAGATTATGGTAATGTAAAGCAGCGGGAGGGATATGAAGTGATGGGTGTAGAAAGAAATCTAACCGGTACAGACTGATCGACAGAAGGAAAATGAAGCTGGCAAGAAATTCAGAGAAGCAAGATGGATATGAAGCAACTCCTATAGAGGAAAACAATGGTACAGACTATTTGAACAGGGAGATGAAAGAAGAACATCCCAAGAAACCCACAGACACAAGGTGCATATGAAGCAGTCCGTAGCTCCCATAGAGAGAACGTATGTATGTGGTAGATACAGTCAGATTGGACATGAGAAGCAAGAAAATACCAAGACCCAGAGGAAAACCCAGGAACATTCCGTGATCAGAGAGAAGAATAAAGAACATGGTAAGAGACCCAGAAAAACAAGATGATTATGAAGAAGTTTGTAACTCAGAAAACTGAATCGAGAGAGACCAAGTGGTAGACATAGGTTGATCAGACATAAGAAAGAACTTGACAAGAAACCTAGAGAAGCAAGATGGATATGAAGCAGTTCATACACGTATAGAGGGCAACCTTGGTACAGACTCGTTGATCAGAGAGAAGAAGGAACCTGCAGAGAAATCCAGAGAAGCAAGACGGATATAAACTTTGATATTCTTACATCCCCAATTATCATTATCTGTTTCTATGGTGAAAATAAATGAAAAAATGAAATCAAACAATCTTTAAGATATAGTTTTCAGCTTAGTTTTATTTCATGTTGAAATTCATGGTGACACAATTCTTAAGCTAGGTTTGTATGCATCGATAGATGTTTCATATGTTCCTATTAAATCAAGTTTTTTACAAACTGATGCTGAACTTGGCATTATTGATTGCGGGGGTATATATGCGCTTGATAAATTCCGCATCAGCTGCTAGGATGTCGAGTAGGAAACATGGAGATTTGAGTACCCACAAATGTACTTTTTTGCTTTAGAGAGGGAAGTAAGCATATATTGCATTTAAATTCCTAGGGCCAATAACATGAAACACATACAGCCACTAACTGAACAGGAAAGTAGACTTCTCCCAACTGAAAATGAGCTGTCCAGCAGCCGATTTAGCAGTTTTTATCTGATAGTGTCTCAAGCTTTCATGACTGGGCTTTCAATGCAATTGTATATTATTCATCAAGGATTTCATCACCAGTGCGAGATAGGTTAATTTTGTCTTCCAGTCAGTGCTGAATGTCTGAGATTGTCTGTTCTGGCTAAGGTTCTAGTTTTTTGGTGTTGTGTTTTGGCACGGCTCGGTGGCATCTGGAGTACTTGCTCTTTTGTTGGGGTTGATGGGTTGCATGTGAGCGCAGAATCCTGTGAAAGCCATTTTCATCAGTATAAGGATTCAAGGTTTCAAGGTTTCAAGGTTTTCTTTATTTTCCACATGATATAACATAATCAAATGATTATGCAATATATAAATTTAATAACATAATATAAACCAAACATTTTTACAAATGATTACCAGGGTATACAATTATTTAAATAAATCATTTAAGATTGGCACAGTGGTAAAACATAGTGGAAGAGTATTTAAAAAGCATGGCTTGTATTTTATAAACCCCTTGAGAATAAAGAAAGTTACAAGTGCTCTTTAATATAATTAGAAAATATATGTATACAAATGCTTATAAGAAACATTCCTGACAACCACTAAGACAAGAGGAGTCTCCAAAATGTTGAGACCTGTGAAGTCAAGAAGTCCTTGGAGCCAAGAACTCAGAGGTGATGTGCCTCTATTTAGGGACGGCAAGTTGGCAGAGATTGGCAGGCTGTAATAATAATAATAATAATAATTGATTCTTATTGAGCACTACTACAGACAAACTGATCAGAGCGCTATTACAACAGAAAAGAAACGTACAAATCATAACAATCAAATAAGGAACAGTAATTAAGATATTATGAACGAAATGAAATTTAGATACTCGAAACATACATTATGGATTCAAGGTGGAAAGAGTTGGGTTTTAAGTTTCATTTTGAAAGTGTCTTCTTTACTACATAGGCGGATGGATGGATAGTCCAGCATAAGAGAACACGAGTTTGGCTGCCTTGGTGTTGGTGCGAGGGATCAGTAACAGTGTGTGATCGTTCCGTGAACGCAGATGGTATCTGGAAGCTGGAGGAGTAGTAAGCATAATAGACATACTGTGGAGCAGTATGCATCAAGCACTTGTACACTAGAAGTGCTAGTTTGAATTTGATTCGTTGTTTGTTGGGAAGCCAGTGTAGTTGCTTCAACAGAGGAGCACTTGGCTCTCTTTTTCTGAA
The DNA here is from genome assembly GCA_035222895.1 of Strongylocentrotus droebachiensis. Classification (NCBI taxonomy): domain Eukaryota; kingdom Metazoa; phylum Echinodermata; class Echinoidea; order Camarodonta; family Strongylocentrotidae; genus Strongylocentrotus; species Strongylocentrotus droebachiensis. The sequence continues at coordinate 145,557 of JAVYIG010004867.1, forward strand.
CTCCATGTCTGCTCTTATCGGCAGACTTTGATGATGAATGGAAGAGTGATGATGAGGGCTGAGAGAACATCAGCCACACAGATGAAGATAAATCCTGGAGCATACGAGGATGTGTGGTCGTACAGAGCACCTGTGTGTGACAGGAATGATAAGATATGTGTAGAGTTTACTATTCAAATGCAGTGGCAAAAGAGAGAAAGAGATATACAGTTAACAACTGAATTATTCATACCCCTGTTAAGTTTGATGTTTTTTTCTTCTTTTCCCGTAAGTCCAGAATAAAAAGTGAACTGAATATATTTAGATGTAAGCTTTAATATGTCACATTCTCAAGAATCATAAATTGGGACAATTTTTTTTCTTCATATACAGTGTGCTAAAAATAGTTCAAAACTTGGTAAGGCCGTAAGCAGAGATGCCAACTGTTCCGTTTTTGCCGTATTTGTTCCGTTTTTGCCGTATTTGTTCCGTTTTTTCGCTATGAATACGGCAGTACGTTTTTTGTATGTTTTGTTCCTTTTTTTTTTTTTTTTTTTTTTTTTTAGTGACGTTTTTCTTAATTTCTGATCATGGGCTTTGTGTCGTAAGTGTTTTATGCACCTACATCTTCATCTGCGCACATTGCGAACAACCCACTGCACGTGTAATGTATTCACGTCGCGCTCCGATCCGGGTACGTATACGTGGTACTGCCGGGTTTTTTTAGCTGCTCGATTGGGCGATATGTTAAGTTGAGTGTTTTTTGTCCAAAAATACTGTTTTTTGCTCTTAAAAATACTTTGTTTCATTGAAGAAGGTTGGCATCTCTGCGTAAGGGTATGAATAAGTACGTTGTTAACTGTAAATAGAGAGAGAGAGAGAGTAAGGCAGATAGTGTGTGTGAGTGAGTGAGTGAGTGAGAGAGAGAGAGAGAGAGAGAGAGAGAGAGAGAGAGAGAGAGGAGCAATAAAGAGCTAGAGACAGGGGGTCTGTTTAATATGGAAAATAAAAAGATGAAATAGACTTAAAAATTTGTTTGAGATAGGAAAAGATATCCTGTCATAACTTTTCATTGTGCTTTATCTGTATGTTATTTTGTGGCAATATACACTGTAGCCACTCAACAGGATCAACATTTTAATATGGTATGATGTATTGAGGAAAATCCTTAAAAAATGTGAATGATGACCTAATATTATCTTAGATTTCAAGACTGAAATTAAAAATTTATTTTTAAATTAGATGCGTGGCGGCGTTCCACAATGTCATTTATGCATCTGTTTTCTATAAATAAGTTTAAGCACTATCCTATCTATGTTTGTGGCATAGTAATTACAAACATTTTGTTCTCGATAAAAATACTGCTACCGGTATATGTTTTTTTATTGACTAAACACTACTGGGTGAAAAATGAAATTTTAATGTCAACTTACCCGTGACACATTCTCCCAAAAAGTCCGAAAATGCACATAGTCCAGGTCAAGCCAGCAGCGAAAAGATCATCAGTGGTTGCTTCTTTACAGAGGAAGTTGGCGAAGACCACCTTGAATCCTCCACTGAATCCGGCCAGACCCGCTGCGATGGACAACTGCCAGAAATTAGACGCAAAGACATTGCCCAGCGACGCAGCAGCTGTCATCAGGGACAAGAACGAAAAGAAGATGAAAGGATCGGGAGAGCATCGCCAGGAGACGAGTCCAGCACCTATCCGACCAATGGCGTTGCTGCCACCATTGGCAAGTGCCAGTAAGGATGCGGTCTCTGCATTCAGACCCTTGGACTCTGCGTTAGGTATCAAGAAGATGATCCAACAGCAGTATGAAATTGCACAGAAAAATTGAGAGATAGCTACGGCAATGAAGCGATTGTCTGTTGTAAAGACCGTGATATCAAACGTCTTCGCCATAAATGTAAAAAATGATGCACATTTGTTACCGAAGCGCAAATTCCTCTCGCGGCCGTGATCGGGATGCCTTCGCTCAGTTCATCCATCGTAATTTCTTGACTAGTTGATGAGGACCCGTGTGGTTCATCTGGCTGTTGTGGAGTAAGGAGAGGATACTTTTCCGAGCTGCCTTCGTGTCTCCTGCCCACATTCTGAGAGCGACTCTGTATCATTGCGCCAACGACCATGGTATTGAGGTTCAGCGCTCCTAGAATGGCCAACGCCCACCTCCAGTTGTAGATCCTCACGAGCCATTCGGTGATGACTGGTAGGATCATGATGCCAGCCGAAGCCCCAAGAAGCATAATAGACATGATCAGACCGAAACGATGCTTAAAGTAGATGCTTGGTAGGACCATGACGATGGGTGTGTACAATGCGTTGCCCAAGCCTGGTTTTGAGATGGGATCAACAAGAATGTACAATAACGTAGTACATGTATTATAATCATACTAAATAATTATGAAGAAAAAAAACAGAGCATATCTAACCACATTTGAAAATAAGAAAGCTATACATTTTAGAAGTTGTACTCAATTGAACACAATTTGGCAACTCTGAAATATCTTTTGAGGTCCTCTAGCTCCCATTTGCTCTGTACAGAAAAATTCATAATTTTAATTTGTTTAGTTATTGATAAAGGAATAGATTTTGTATGTAGGGACTGTAAGATGTTATTTACAATATACCTGTATATGACTGGAAATTTCCTTCAGAGAAAATAAAAATGTACAATTTGTTTCTGTACAGATCAGTCGGTCGCAAACTACTACGTCACAGAGTTGCCAATTCGTGTTTGATCAATTGCAACTTAAAAATTTCATAACTTTCTAACCTTTCATCAGATTTGCTCAAACTTTCGCTGATCGTTTATCCCTTTGTTCTGCTTTTGTGAAACCAATGCAATCAGGGTGGACCCCCACCATTTAACAACTTCATTATGAATCACTTTCACCACACCAAAAATACAGTGATGAGTGAACAAAAAGAGAAGAATAACATCAAATCACTCACATTTCAAAATAAGGTCCCAACTCCCAAAGACAATTTCTTTTTACGTTTGGGGTAAAAACAAAAAGAAGGAAAGAAAGAGAAACACATCTCATATGTCCCTAAATCTCTGGCTTTGTGGTCTGTAATTATGGTCGGGGTAGGTACGATTAGGGGCACTTTTTTAACTTGAGGTATACCAGGTTGTATTTTGCGGGGACGCCCATCTAGGGCGCTTTAGTAACGAGACGGAAAGCAAAGAAGACGGGAGAATTCACTCAACCGAGATCAAATAATGTATGCAGTTCGGATTCTGTCTAATGAAATACTATTATTCTTATATCAGGTGAATGAAATAATTTGTATTGAGGCACTTCACAAAGACTTATGCATTACATTTGGTTACATTACGAAAATGACAGAAGGCAAAGACGAGGGTAACCGAGCATAATAATCAATCTGCGCATGTGCGAACCAGAATTTTCTCCGTCTTGTTGATTTTCACGACCATGCTCATGCGGCCATAATAGGGACTTTTAGATTCGCACGAAGACAATGGGGATTGCTACGATCGACGTCCTTTTAATGCACTGCCATGAATGGACGTCACACGTATCAGTCCACGCAAATCTAAAAGTCCCTAATAGCGTTCGTATAATCCCTGGTCGAAATTCCAATAGGATCCGATCCTATTGGACCATCAGAACTATTGGTGTCTATTGGTTTCAATAGGGAAAGTGAAATGATGGACCCACAGAAACCAATAGAAAATATCTATTGGACCAACACAATCCCACAGAAAAAATGCTGATGGCCAACAGAAAACTTCTATTGGACCAACATCCACCCACGTCTTCTATGGGTTTCTGTTGGTCCATTAGATATTTTTTTATAAATCAAAAATCGATTTAGCAACTGTCCACCAAAAAGGTATATTCTAATCTCAATTGCATTAACTCCATCACAAAGATCACATGAAGTGAGTTTAAGAACATCCTTTGTTAACTGAAGGCTTGTACTATTCTATATAATAAACATACATGAATTGTTTCTTGGTTAGTAATCATTATAATCAATATATCTATTGCTAAAACGTGAATGCAATTGTAACATGATCAGACAAATAATCTATTGGTCATTAATTGCCAAAAGAAAATAAAAATCACAAAATTGATGTGCATTGTCATAAGTTGCTTAACAAAATGTGAACACGTATAGAGTTATTATGCATGAGATAGATTTAGCTGTTCGTTTCTATTGGTTTCTATTGGACCTATTGGTTTCTATGTTTCTTAATTCTATTGGTCCCATTGGGTTCTATTGGTCTCATTGGTTTTCTAATGGTCCTATTGGTCCTATCGG